>SKCR01041313.1:0-279738 GCA_019454045.1 Zanthoxylum bungeanum | reverse complement strand
GCCTTATAGGCTTCGGATTCTACTTGACGGTGGCCGGCGATTAACCGGCCGTTCTCAAACTGAAGCTTGACTAGCGTTGCATATCCGTCGAAGAGGTGCCGGAAGTTGTAGTCTCCTATGTGCCACATACCTGGGCCGTTTCTTAGGTATGTGCCTTTCTGCATGTGATTAGGGCTATTAATTAATTATACCAATACAATAATTAAAATGTTTATTATATGGTTTATTGGTTTTTAAAGTCTCAAGTACATTATTTAATCGGTATTACAGTACATATTTGGAAGTAAGGCACGTGTACCAATGGCATCTGAGATCTGATGCATATGTAGTATGATTTGTCATTTATGAAGATGGTTTTTAGAATTTCCATGGGGAACCTTTATATTTTTTTTGTTATATGAAAGTATAAAATAATGAAATTAAGGAATATGCTATGCTTATTCTATTTCCAGCTAATGCCATGGAAAAAAACAAGATTAGTATCTGATAATATTATATCAATGCCTCAAATTAAAAGGCAGACAACACTTGGTTGAGTCATGGACCTAGTTATAGAAATTAAGTGGGAAAAAAAATTATAGTTGTTGAGCTTGCTTTTACTAATTAAATAATTGGAAGCTTATTTTTAAAATAATTATATTCTTTTTATAAATGAAAATAGTCTCTTAGACTCACATATAATATATTATATGCAACAAGAAAAAAAATAAGAAGAAGAGAATGTTTGTTCAACTAAGTATAACCGAAGATGAGTTGGGATTAAAGTATGAGAAAAATCTGTGGAAATTTATCGGTTTAACTCAATTCAAAAATTAATTTTAGAGTAGAGAGTTGTCAAATACTTATATTTTAAGTTCATTCATTGATCTATCCACGTGATACAGATCAACTCTTAGATATTGTTTGGTAGAGAGTATTAATTGAGAGTATATACCAACTTATAAATATTATAGTGAGAGTGTAAGTTAGTTTATAAGTTCATAAAATTCTATAACAAACAGTACTTTAAACTAGTTTTTGAGTTGATTTAAGCCGATGAATTTTAATAAAACGTATGTATATGAGAGTTATGTACAAACCGCGAATATAAAATCATTGTATGTATTAATTGATTGTGTATATATAGCATTACATGAATATTCATATAAATGCAATATTGCAAATAGATTAAAAAGTGACATGCACATACCAGCCACAATGGTATTTCTCCTTCAACGTCAAGCTCCCCTTCCCATCTTTCTTGTCGAACACTTGTCCACGCAACGTGATTCCGTTCAACGGAATATTTTTCTCTCTCCGGCAACGGAACACTCACCGGCC
The DNA here is from genome assembly GCA_019454045.1 of Zanthoxylum bungeanum. Classification (NCBI taxonomy): domain Eukaryota; kingdom Viridiplantae; phylum Streptophyta; class Magnoliopsida; order Sapindales; family Rutaceae; genus Zanthoxylum; species Zanthoxylum bungeanum. The sequence continues at coordinate 278,418 of SKCR01041313.1, read as the reverse complement.
TTTGAGGCGTCGCCACATTTGGCACGATTCCACTCTTCCTAGAACACTTCCCCTTCCCCAGGGAAAACCCTAATTCTTTTCTAGGGTTAGATTTATCCGAAACCATCGTCACCGCCGCCGTCGACTGCGGCAGGCTACTGGAAATAGAAGAAAATGTTAAAGAAGCCATGAGATTGAAGAGTTTTGAAGAAGAAATATATTTATGAAAGTGTTTCAAAGTGTGAGGAGTGAAGTGACATGAACATGTAATTTATATAGAATCGCTTATAGACAATGACTATTTAATTTAATTTATTAATTTATTTATTTAAATACATGTACATATTGGAATCTTTATTGATGGTTTTATGTGTAATTCCACTACACTATAAGACAGTGGTTACGTATACGCATAGACTGTTGTTATTTTAATTTTATGATTAATATTATTAATTTTTTGGCTTAGTTAGGCATTGGGTGATGTGGAAACTCTGTTGCTATTTCATGGGCAAAAAGATGCTCATCGAGGAGTAAGCAAGAACAAGACAAGTAGACCAATAATGACTATAAATGACACCTATGTTACATATTCAGTCATTACAAGTTTGGTGTGTGTTGTTTTTGTTTTTGTTTTTTTTTTTTAATTTGGTCTTGATTTTCTCTTAATTAATTGTAAACTCAGTGCTTCTAGATGACTGATCGTGGACTTGGGAGGATAAAATATGATAGTAATAAGCTATATCATCATTCGTTTTCCATGATTTTTCCTTTTTAAAACTAATTTTAATTTTTTTTTTTCAGAATAATGATGACCGATGAGTGCATATGCTAATATTTGTGGTTGGAAAATATCTCAAATGAGTTGAGAAAGGGACTGGGCTATTTGGGTGCGAAGTTTGAAGATTTTCTAAGGGGGATTTGTAATTTTTAATGGTTTAATTTATAAATTTAATGAGGTATTTTTATTAATTACTTTGTATTAATAATTAGGAAAAAAATTGAGGGGATCGATCGGTTGACTCCCCTGACACACAAGAGGCTTCCCTCTGGGGCTACTAATATAAATAATGGATAATACTTAACTCTTGGTGCTTGTTTGATATGACTTTTAGTAGAGATAAAATAGTTTTTTTTTTTTTTTTTTTATCCCATAAGCTCTTTTCAAAAATTTTGGTGACGTTTGATTGTATTTTAAGTAAAACTTTTGAGGATTAAAAAAATTATTTTGCCTCTACTAGCAAAAGCTCAAAATTTGGGCTTTTGTAAGTAGAGTTAGGAAAGCTTTTTTAAAGATTTAAATTATTTGTCATACCCTTATTTAATTTAACAAAATTAATTCATTTCTTTCATAACACAACTTAAAAAACTTTTCAAATAAAATAATTTTATAATGTTTAATAAAAATTCTCACTCACAACCAAACACCTAATTTTTTTAATTAAAAACTCTGCTTTTAAAAGCTCTATTAATAAAAATTATAGTTGAAGAAACTCTATTTAAAAAATTATATCAAACAAAACCTTAAGTTACTTTTGAGTTACGACTAATTCTGCATATGATACAAGGATATTGAAAAAATATTTCACATCGATTGATAAAAGTAACGTGGCTAATAATGGCAACTCTTAACTTTTAAGCTATTTTTTTTTGGTTTGAATTATGCCTATAGATTTTTCAATAGCATTGGCATGAAAAACTTCTGAGTACAAGAGAATTGATTTCAATATAGAGAAAGATCGGATTTGTGAACCCCTAATTGTGAAAATTAGGACCATGATTCTATAGTTATCTAAGTTTATTTTAAATAAAATAAAACTTATTAATCAATGAAAAAGAAAAATCAAAATACAAATATTATGGACGTCTAAAATTTTAAAGTTTCTTAGGAAAAAGACAAGCTCAAAAAAATGTATAAAACAACTTGCATTTGAAATCTAGTGGTATTTATCAAATACCCTTGTAATTATAACTTCAATGTTGTAACAATGTTAGCTTGCATTTGATATTGCTTTCTAGTTGCTATGGTTCTAAGATGTTTCATATACACTTATCTTTATATATAGTATTTAAATTTTACTCAACCCGAATGAACCATACGTTAGTGACTATATTTTAAAAGTTAGGAATCACTATGATAGTTTATAAAAACTTCTACTAGCTTCACTATTTTTTCAGAATTTTTATTTAATTAAAATTCATATTTATCAAATACTACAAACTTTTATTATATAACTAAAACTTCTATATATAATAATTACGGCTTAAAAGCTACAACACCATAATAATAGCGAGCCTAATTATGTTTGCTTTTAAATATGTGAGCAATAAAACGAATAATAGGCACTCAATATATATCTCCTCAAGACTTGTGTAGCTCCACTTCATTGCAGCTAGCAGTGAGCATGGCCTACCATTATCATTTGTAATAACGAATGCCTGCTATATGTGATTAAAAATAAATAATAAAATATAAAACTTAATCAATGAAAATCTGGCCGTAGAAAGTGGAGGATTATTTCAATTCCAAAGAAAATAATTACGATTTCAACAATTAATGTTAACAATTTTGTGTTCATATGGCCGCCCATGGTTTCTTGGTCCTTGCTTCTTTAGGAAAGTGGGATCACTCAATTTTGACTGTAAATGGAGGACGTTTCATATTGCTGCGAGGTGAGATTAGGGCCCATGTATTGTTCGCCAATTACTCACTTTCATGTCCTTAGCTTCTAATTGGCAAACAAAATCAATCAATCTTCCTGTCACCTGAAATTTGTGATGTCAGTTTATAATTCTTTGTGCTTTACACAATGAGAAGAGCTATAGAAATAAGGTTTTGTATAGAATCTTTAATTTGGAGAAAAATTTGACATCCGACGGTTGTATTGGTCTTAGGATTGCTCCAAGAACTATACTTAGAGGATGCATGTGAGATTATCTTCCTGATTCATGTTAGTAAGTTTGTTTGCTTGCTCGATCTATTGACAGGCCCCTAGCCAAATGCACTCAGATTTAACTTATATAATTATCTTATGAACTATTCTTAATCAATGTAGAATTTTATCTTATCCTTCTTAGGCCCCTTGCCACGTGCATTCGAAACTCATATATTATCTTCCTAATGCACATTATTTATTGAACACTGTGTGAAAGTGTACGTAATTAAAAATGAAATAGAAAGTGAATCTTGGGTCTTACCTTCCGTGATTGGGTCTGGTATGATAATCCGGGTATCAACTGCAATACGGGCTATGTTTCCTCGTGTCAAGTGAATGATTGGTATTTGTAAGTGTGAATGATTCCTTCTTGTTTAGAATCCTCCCCTCCTTAATTCCCAATAATTTATAATAAATATTTGATATTATTGTTTGTAATTAATGATACGCTTTGTCTAAAAGAACCCCTCTCCTACGAGATTTGTGATATTTATGGGGTGAATAGTGTTGAGGTGTCACCCCTCAATTGACACTTGTCCACTTACATGATGCACACATGACAGATGACATGCTCAAATACAAGATTAAGTATATTAACACATGTAATTATGCATGTTAAATTATTTTTTTCCTAACAAAATAAGTGGGTTCTCATTAAAATTCACTATCTTGTGAGGAATTAAATATTGACATGAAGATTGGAGCGGACCCGGTGTGATCCTCTGGGTTCCAGAGAGATTTTCTTTTCGAGATGGATATACCCCGAAGGATTCGCTTATCTGGAAAGATAAATATTCATTCCGGAATTACTTCCTACCTCGGGAGGACGACCTCCGAGATGGATTGACTCTGGAGTGTCTGGACGCCGAAAGGTGTTCCAAATCCTTCTGTCTAGTAGTATAACAGCTATGCGGTGACAGGTGTCATTCCCTAATTGAACCAATCTCTGTTTGCGGCAGACCTACTTATAGTAGCTTGCTGAGGAATATTCATTTGTATTGTTGACACATGTCTCTCATGACAGTGCTAAATTTACGCATCTACATCTATAGATCAGTCATTTTTACTTAATCATTGGCAAGCTTTTTATTACGTAGGTCGGTCTTTTTGATTTGGTCTTTTTATTAGGCCTCTCATCACCTCGTTAGATGAGGATAGTGTGAGGGCTATTCGTACATAAGTTGGTTGCGATACCATATAAGAGTTTATAGGTCTAATTCATACACAAAGACTAGTTCATAAATTGAGTCTAAATATATAAGTTTAGCTAAAAAAATTATTCTCAGTGAATGTGAGTTTATCTCCCTAACAATTCTCTTATTACATATCACTATCACTAAAATGATTGGTATGATTTTAAAATAAAATTAAATGAGTTGTAATTTTATTGATTAGTAGTAGTGTAGTACTTATGATTGCAGATACCACATAGGATATTTAAAAAAAAAAAATGACTTGAATATTTCCTTATAACATCTATATCAGCTTTTTTGATCCGAATGAAATATCAATTACCTTTGACTTTAGGAGACAAAGTTTAAATCACAATGTCACATACAATTAATATTCAAAAAGGTAATCCTAGAATTTGAAACTACAAGGTGGTTTGTGTATTTTGGCTAAATTAATTGAATTTCACCCAAAAATTTATATTCAAATTTCTTGTTTGTACAAAAATAGAACAGCAAATATATACGTAATGTGATGAAACCCCAATAGTAGTTGAATTGATTATAAAATTATCAATGATCCACTTGCCCTAAAGTGCTTTTCATCAAAGGTCATTTCTGTTTTACGAATAAATCAAGACAGTTTTGATTGCTTATAGTGTCCTTTCAATCAATTCCTTTGTTGATTCCCACACTAAATTGTCAATCATATATAATTGACATAATTGCTTAAGAATGGCAGACAAAATGAGGGTTTCCCCACAACAAGCAACACTTATATTAATTTAATTTAGTGTTAATTAAAACATATTAGTTAGTGGAGAGTGGTAAATCAACTTATAGTTCAGTGCTAATAACAAATTTAAAATCTCATTATCAGTAAAAATATAAATATAAATATATGAATAGACAACTCTTAAATATTAGAGAAGATAAAACCTTCGATTTTATACCGAGAGAGGTCTGAACAACACTACAAATATATTATTTTCTAATAAATTTCAGAAATCTTGAAAAAAGAGAAAAGAAAAAAGTTAGTGGAGGGTCTAAAATCCTGTTTGTATTGTGGCCAGTTGTTGATGCAAGGTTACATGTCGTCTTCCCAAAATGTTGAATGAGTTGTTGGAGAAGGGCATCATTTTACTTTAATCTAGTAATAATAATATTTGCCAACGTGTGCGTTTATCAATTTTTATTCTTCGAGATATTTGGATTTATTATTCTTTAAAGTTAGTTTGGTCCACTGATTCCCTTCAATTATTAATCAAAAGTGAAACTGAAATCAAAATTCTGAAAAAATACAAAGGAATTTTGTTAGCTAACGATTGTCTTTATTAATTAATATAAATGTTCAGTTTTTATTTATTAATTTAAAATTTTAGGTTTAATAATTTAATTAGTGTTATTATTATTTCACTGCTTTAAATTTTTTTAATAACAAAGTAATGAGTAATGACCCTTCGCCATTTACCTATTTTCTCTTTACTAAGCATTATATTAATACCTAATTTCAGTAATATAAATATAAAATAAAAATAATTCAAAGAAAACCATCGTTTACATATTGCAATAGTATTCAAATTATTAATTAAGAAAGCCATAATTAATAAAGTATATCAGAATTATCAGTCGTGTTTATAGTAGACCTCTGTTTCAATATTATCCCATTTTGAGTCTCAGTCTCAATTCCATCGACATTTCTCTTGAATGTACTTATCAAAACTTAGTTTTTAATACTAGATGTTAAGCTATTATTTATCATCTTAAGCTTTTAGATTAAGCTATTTAATTAAATAATAGATGCTTTAACAAAAATCACAACAACATATGGGGAAATGAGCAAAACTTTCTCTAAAATTCGATGAAATTGAGAGAAATCTTTTTATATTTTTAAAATTAAACAAAATCCCTTTCAAATTTTAAAATAAAAATAAAAAATATTTATGACAAAACTCCCATATAATGTAAGAAAGTTTCACTTATTTTTAAAACACCTGTTAAATTTCACTAAATATCCCGCATTCGTTTCTTTGTAATTTATCTTCTTGAATGTTTTCTAGTGTCGTTTTAGTTGACATTTTATTGATGTGAATGTGATATGATGGATAGAAATTCTTAAGCATTTTCTTAGTCTAGAGCTTTCTCGACACTTGAAATATTTTGTCTTTAATTGAAATTTTGTTTTGAAATATCAATGGGTTGAATATTAAACATCAAACATTGGCTAAATAATCTTGAGCCAAATTAATTAATAGAGCTAAATTCTAGATATTTAAGAATTTAGCTCTATTAATTTTACAGGTTTTATTTTCGGGAATAACATGTCAATCCAATATCCTTCTTACATACAACACCAATTTGATGAAAGCATGAAAAATGGTGAGATTTTATGTCTAATATGGATCTGGAATGGGAAATTATTATTTGATGGGCTTGATTTTGTTTACTTCTGAGATCAACTAAAACTCCCTGTAAGATTAGCACTCCGAAACTTAAGTCATGATCTTCATTTTCCTCTTCTTATTTAAGATTAAAAGTAAATTTCATAATGTTTTGTATGTATATTTTTGTGTATTTTAGAATTTCAAAACCCTTATTTTAGAGTTTTCACTTTGTTTTTATAGCCTTACGTTTTTCATGTGAGTGGAGGTTCCATCCCTACCGTTGACATCTGTCCGTTGTTAGACTCATGTTAGATGCATGCTGAACATTTATCATATGTCATGCTGACATGTGAGATTAGTTGTAACATAATTATTCTTTTTAATTACACATGTTATTATGCATCTTAATCTAAACTTGCATATTATGTTAAGTGGATTGGTATTAAAGTCCACTAACTTTAGATTATAGTGCGTGACCATACGTGCTCTAAAGCATCGATTTAGGATCGGAGTATTTCAATTTCATATTCTTTTTTATTTTTGAATTTCGGAATGAATTCTCTTCGGAGTGGATTGACTTGGAGTGATGTCAATGCAGAATGCTGCTATCCTGGGTCATTGTTAATCAACATTCGAGTTTTCTTCGGAGCTTGAGGATTCCAAAGATAATCCGGATTTCTCCCATCTAATGACATTGTGTCTCTAATAGTACTAAGACAAGTGTCATAATTCTATTGAACCTTTTTTCTGTTTAGCGCAATTCTACTAATGAAGTTTGCTAAGAAAGATTCAATTAATAACAAGTATGACTAAAATTACGCAACTACAATAATATATAATAATATAATAATAAAGGAAAAATAAAATCATCCAGTACTATATATTAAGTATTGACTGGTGATACATATCACGTAGAATAGAAAATTTGTGTACCAACTAACACTACAACAAAACTGGCTTTTAGTGGCGAAAATTTTCGCCACTAAAAGCCTGAAATTCGCCACTAAAACAATTAGTGGCGAAATTAGATTTCGCCACTAATTCGCCACTAAGAGTGCGACACTAAAGGCTTTAGTGGCGAAATTATATTTCGCCACTAAAACCTTTTTTAGTGGCGAAATATTTTCGCCACTAAAGGTAGGCAACAGTGACAAATTTTTCGCCACCAAAAGTGTATTTTTAATTTCGCCACTGAAAGTCGAATTTTAGGTAAATGATTTTCAATGACGAAATTAGGTAAATATTAAAATTATATTTCAAAATTTATTTACACCATACGATATTTTGTATTGTAAAATGATTTAACATATAAATTTTAATACATTAGTATATACATACAAATAGAATATATGTATTTACAAGCAAAAAAATATATTATGTTCTTACATTCAAACAGACAAATGACCAACTAATTATAATTTAAAAATCAAAAGTTATTGGTTTCGTCTCACATCTAAATTTACATTCTATATTAAAACTACAAAAAGACTTTGAACATATGGTGAAACGAAACCATTCATCGACTGAACTAGCTTTTCATTTGTCCGCTACATTTTGAACCAACAAAATAGTTACCTGCATTTGTATGAAAATAATTATATCAGTATATATTAATTGACTTATCAATAGATAAATAAAAACCATATATGTGTAAAAAAAATATTAAAACAATTAGTGTTGAGAAAAATTCAATAAATAAAATGAAAGTCAACTTGAGTGCATTTTTTGAAACAGTGTTTCAAATTACCTGATATTTATGAAATATATATGAAACAAAAGTCACAGAACTGATATCGAAACATATCATTTGAAACGGATTCGTTGTGATTTCAGTCTTTTCTTCCGATCTTCACCATCCTGAGGTTAAGTTAAAAAAAAATTAATAATCAAACTACTTTACTTTGCTATCTTAAAAATTTGGTATCAACTCACTTTTCTCTGCAAAGTTAATGTTGGAGTTGATCCTCCAACTGCTTCATTCAAAGTCTTTTGATCTGTATAATATAAATGTAAATTCCGTAATAATAGTGTTATAGCTAATACAAATATATTTAATTAATAAACAAGTGCATGTTACTCACGTCGCTCTCCACGCATATGAGACATATATTCTTGTGTGCCATTCACCGCAATATTACATATCTTGCAAGTGTACAACTCCTACAAATATGACCAATAAATATGACAATCTAATATGTTTTAAATCTTTTTTTTGTCATTTTGTTAATCAAAACATAACTTACAATATCACATTGAGTTGGACCAACATCATTTGGGACTGATTTCTTCTCATCAATAGGCTTTGAACAAGATGAACCAGACTGTAAATTTATTAAGCAAATATATCATTATTTATATAAACAAAATGGTATCAATATAACGTAAACAAAAATTAGAAAAAAATATTTTATATATATATATATAACGTAAACATTCTGATGAAATGGAAAGTGACTGCAATCAAAGGTATACTTTGCGGATTTGGATTTGGTTATTGGAATTTTACTGATTTTGTATTGAGTTATTTTATGAATAGTAGTTGGTGGTTATTAAATAAATTTAAATATAATCAAAGGTATACTTAATACTGGCTTTTAAATTCGTCAAGTTCTTTATCTGTAAGTGACTGCTCCTCACTGATTTTAATGACTAACTTCAGTCCTTCTTCATGGGATTTCTTTTTTGTTTGGAAATCCGTTGCTCCATCAAAAGTTCAGTTTTTTTGCTGGTTAGTTTTCTTGGGCCGAATTCAGTGCAAGGAAGCTCTCTTCAAACGTGGGATCTTATCATTTGATTCTATCCAATACGTTTTTTGCGATTGCCCTGTGGAATCGGCATAGAAAATTTGCTCGTGGTTTTTTAATAGATTGGGTATTTATTGGGTTATTTCAGATAATCCTGAATTTATGATTATTTCGTTGAGTTTTCTTTTTTCTGATAAAAAATCGCAAGACTTCATTAAAACTATATTCATGGCTTCTTGCTGGTGTATTTGGTTGGAACAAAATCAACGTGTCTTCAATGCAAAATCATCGGATATTAAAAGCATTGGTGAGAAAATACTTTGTTCCTCATTAAGTTGGCTTTCATTAAAATACGAAGTCGCTTCATCTTCAGCTCCTATTGAGAATTGTATTCATTATCTGAACTAAGAGCATCCTGGGCACTGAGGATATTTTGTAGTGTTCCTATTTATGGTGTGAAAACAATCAAATAATAACGAAAAAATCCGTAGCTAATGGTTAATTAGTAACGGAATAGCGACGGAAAAATTCCGTCTCTATTTTGTTGGTCGCAAAAAAAAAATAGCGACATAAATATTATATCCGTCGTTAAAATTAGCGACGGAATAGAATTCTGTCGCTAAATAGCGATGAAAAATTCCGTTTCTAATCTAAAATTCCATAGCTATTTAGCGATGAAATAAATTTCTATAGCTAAATAGCGACATAAATTCCATAGCTATTTAGCGATGGAATAAATTTCCATAGCTAAATAGAGACGAAATTTCCGTAACTATTCCGTAACTATTTATTTTACAAAATTTTAAAAAACAGAAATTTTAAATTGACAGGAAATTTAAAATTTTAGATAGGCAGGAAATTTAAAATTTTAAAGATGCGTGAAACTTTTAAATTATAGAAAGGGAAAGAATTTAAAATTTTAGAGAGGTGAAATTTTTTATACTTATAGAGATGTGAAAAATTTTAACAATAGTTTTGTAAATTAGAAATTAAAATAGAAATTTAAAATTACTTACGGAATTGAGATTCCATTTCTATTTAGTGATGAAATATTAATTTCGTTTCTAATTAGAGACAATAAAATTATGTTTCTAATTAACAATAGTTTTTCAAATTAGAAATTAAAATTAAAATAAAAGTAAAAATTTAAAATTAGCTACGAAATTGAGATTCTATTTCTATTTAGCGGCGGATACTAATTTCGTTTCTATTTATCGACAGAAAAATAATTAAATTAGCGATGGAATAAACGGAATGTTATTCTGTTGCTAACTAACTAGAAATTAAAATATTTAAAATTAACGACGGAATAGAGATTCTGTTTCTATTTTGCGACGGAATAGAGATTTTGTTTCTATTTAGCGATGAAATATTAATTTCGTTTCTAATTAGAGATGGATTAACGACGAAAAAAATTTCATTTCTAAATTAAATTAGCAACGAAATAATAATTTCGCTAGGGGTGGGCATCAGATTAGATCGAATCCGATCCGATTATCAAATCCGATCGAATTGAGTTGGTTCCTCTCGATTTTTTTGACTCAAAACCAGATTATGTGTACCGAATTCGGATCGGATCGGACCAATCCGATCCGAAATCATCATATTTCGGATCAGACCAATTCGATCCGAAATAATTCGAATCGGATCGAACCAATCCAATCCGAAATAGGATGATTTTATTGGAAAATGCTTATGAGTAAGCATTTTGATGCACAATTTTAAGCATGATCCACTTCGTGTTAGTGGTTGTTATTGAATGATTCGGATACTCCTCCGTGAGTAGTTCGAAATGGTATATTCATATGCTTAAAATGGTGCTTGGGTGAATGAGAAATTGTTGCTCAAAGTTCACCCAATGGTGTTGGAAAATAAGGAGAATTGAGCTTGTCCCATATGGGAAAGCTATAGAGGGAAAGTTATGCTTATATATCATTGCTCATATGTAGATGGGTAAGTGTTATAAGGATAGAGGCTCTCTCTACGTGCGGGGGGGGGGGGGGGGGGGGGGGGGGGGGGCCAAATCAAATCCGAATCAAGCTTGGCTCGTGTGCACCCGCGTGTCCTGCGTACACGAATGCCGGACCAAAATATGCGAGCCCGGCCTAGCGAATTTTTGCAAGCCTCCTCTTTATTTTTTCCAAGCTTTTGATTCAATTTTATTAATTAACTAAGTGGTTACAAATCAAATGGAAGGTCTCCCACTAACTCAATTTAATTGGCATGTTAATTTCTTTTTAATAGACATGTGTATTTTCGTTTTTGTGGAGTTGAATACAGAAACAAGTTTTAAGTTTTTTTCTTTTTAGAAGAGTTCAAGCACTTCGGTTGTTCGTTGCAGTCGAATTTGGTGGTGCCTAATTTCCTCTTTTTCCGTTGCATCCTGGGAAACACACGTCTCGCGTTCTACTGCACCAATCGGTAGGGGACGAATTAGTTTTAAGGAGATTGTTGCCGCATCAACAAGCCTCAGAATTCTGCCTTCATCGCTGGGACTGATTTACTAGTTTCGCGTTCTCTTTCTGCTTGTTGTCTTTTGTTTCACTGTTGAAAATTGTATCATTCCAGTTCGGTTTATCACTGATCAAAATTGTATCATTCCAGTTTGGTTTACTGATTGTTCAAAGTCCGTTGTAAGAACACAGTAACCAAATTAAATTGTAATAGTCTTAAAACAAAATTCGACTATGTGGATATGGAAATCAGTCCAAACACAGTAGATCCAAATATGGCAGCCTCTTCGGCTGGCCAGAATCTTGTGGCAGCCCCCGTGGCTGACCAACCTGCAGTGGCAGCCTCTTCGGCTGGCTAACTTGCTTCAGCCTCTGGGCTTAATATGGCAGCCACTGTGGCTGGCCAAGGTGTTGCTGCCTCTATGGCTAGACAACCTGTTGGACATGTGAACCATGTCAATCCTGCTGCGGAAAAACCTGAAAAATTCAGTGGTCAGAATTTCAAAAGGTGGCAACAGAAAATGTTTTTCTACTTGACCACGTTGAACCTTGCAAGGTTCCTAAAGGAAGATGCTCCTGTACCCAAAGAGGGTGAGACTGACATTCAAGTGATCAGTGCCATTGATGCTTGAAAACATTCTGAATTCTTATGTCGGAATTATGTGTTGAATGGGCTGAGTGATTCCTTGTACAGTGTGTACGCCGGAATGAAAACAGCAAAAGGGCTTTGGGAATCTTTAGACCGAAAATATAAAACTGAGGATGCCGGTACGGTACTAAGAAATTTGTCGTAGGCCGTTTCCTAGATTTTAAGATGATTGATTCCAAAACTGTATTAAGTCAAGTACAAGAATTGCAAATTATTCTAGCAGAAATTCATGCTGAGGGGATGATTTTAAGTGAAACATTCCAAGTAGCCTCGATAATTGAAAAACTACCACCTGGTTGGAAAGATTTCAAGAATTATCTAAAGCATAAGCGAAAAGAAATGAGCATTGAAGACTTGGTTCTTAAGCTTAGAATTGAGGAAGATTACAGAGTATCTGACAAGAGGGGAATAACTCATGAGGCCAAAGTAAATGTTGTTGAACATGGCCATAAGAACAAGAACCTCAAGAAAAAAGGGTCAAAGATGGGCCCTCAAGGAGAAGTTTCCAAGAAATCCAAATTTCAAGGAAAATGCTTCAATTGTGACAAAATGGGTCACAAGTCTTCTGAGTGCAGACTGCCGAAGAAGAAAAAGAATCAAGAGGCTAATGTGATGGAAAACATGACTCAAGATGTTTCAGACATTAACCTTTCAGCTGTGGTTTCTGAGGTGAATCTGGTGGGTTCTAACCCAAGAGAGTGGTGGATTGACACTGGTGCCACTCGACATGTGTGCTCGGACAAGAGCATGTTTTCTTCATTTGAGCCTACTGGTAATGGGGAAAAATTATACATGGGAAATTCAGCAACATCTGAGATTGAAGGTCAAGGCAAGGTGATTCTGAAGATGACCTCTGGGAAAGAGTTGACTTTGAACAACGTTCTGTATGTACCAGAAATACGGAAGAATCTTGTGTCTGGATCACTTCTGAACAAGCATGGATTCCAGATGGTGTTCGAGTCTGATAAAGTAGTTTTAACTAAAAATGGGATGTATGTGGGAAAATGATATGTAACTGATGGGCTCTTTAAGCTCAATGTAATGGTTGTTAAACCTAAGAATATCAATAAAGCTAGTTCTTCTGCTTATATTGTTGAGTACGCTAATCTATGGCATGGTAGATTAGGACATGTTAATTTTAATTCATTACGGAAATTAATTAACATGAACCACATTCCAAATTTTAAAATTGATAACAAACATAAGTGTGATACTTGTGTTGAGTCAAAACTAACTAGATCATCTTTTCATAGTATTGAAAGAAACTCCGAACCACTTGATCTTATTCATACCGATGTATGTGATTTTAATTCAATACAATCGAGAGGCGGTAATAAATACTTTATTACCTTTATTGATGATTGCACTAGATTTTGCTATGTGTATTTGATGAAAAGCAAGGACGAAGCTATAGAGAAATTTGTTCTCTATAAGAATGAAGTTGAGAATCAACTGAACAAAAGAATTAAGGAGTTGAGAAGTGATCGCGGTGGTGAGTATGTTTTCCCTTTTGAATCACTTTGTGAACAAAATGGAATCATACATCAAACCACAGCTCCTTATTCACCTCAATCCAATGGGATTGCAGAACGGAAGAATCGTACCTTGAAAGAGATGATGAACGCTTTGTTAATCAGCTCTGGCTTACCTCATAATATGTGGGGAGAAGCTGTTTTATCAGCTAATTACCTTTTAAATAAGGTACCACGGAAAGATGCAGGGAAAACTCCTTATGAGATGTGGAAAGGAAGAGTACCTTCCTACAAATTTCTACGAGTGTGGGGGTGTCTTGCCAAGGTAGTTATTCCTCCACCTAAAAAGGTGAAGATATGACCAAAAACTGTTGATTGTATTTTCATAGGATATACGCATAACAGTAATGCTTATCGATTTCTTGTGCATGAGTATAATATACCAGATATTCACAAGAATACGATAATGGAGTCGAGGAATGCATCCCTTTTCGAATACGTTTTTCCTTGTAAAACTCATTCGAATTCAAATGTACACAAACGGGTACATGAGACTATCATTGAAGATAGTCAGGACCGAGAACAAATAAATATTCCGGAGGATCAACAAGTTGTTGAACTTGAACCAAGACGTAGCAAAAGAGCTAGAACGGAAAAATCATTTGGTCCATATTTTTTGACATTTTTGCTAGAAAATGATCCTCAAAGCTATAACGAAGCTGTAAGGTCAGCTAATGGTGCTTTGTGGAAAGATGCCATCAATAGTGAAATTGAATCCATCTTACAAAATCACACCTGGGAGTTAGTGGATCTTCCTCCAGGATGTAAACCTTTAGGATCCAAGTGTTTTCAAGAAGAAAATGAAGGCAGATGGATCAATTGACAAGTACAAAGCAAGACTTGTAATTAAAGGTTACAGACAACGTGAAGGTCTTGATTACTTTGATACTTATTCTCCTGTAACGAGAATAAATTCCATAAGGATGATAATAGCGATTGCAGCTTTGCGCAATCTTGAGGTACATCAGATGGATGTGAAAACAGCCTTTCTAAATGGAGATTTAGATGAAGAAATTTACATGGAACAACCTGAAGGCTTTGTAGCTCCAGGACAAGAAAAGAAAGTCTGTAAGTTGGTTAATCCTTGTATGGATTAAAACAACCTCCGAAACAGTGGCATAAAAAGTTTGATGACACCATGTTAGCAAATGGTTTCAAAATCAATGAGTGTGATAAATGCATTTATGTCAGAGAGACAGAAGTTGGCTATGTCATTTTATGTCTACGTTGATGACATATTGATTGTCGGGAGTAATGTTAAATGGTGAAATCTACCAAGAATATGCTGAAATCCAAGTTTGACATGAAAGACATGGGTCTAGCAGATGTCATTCTGGGAATAAAGGTCTCGAGAAGTCCTGATGGACTTATTCTTGATCAGTCACACTATGTGGACAAGATTCTTGGTAAATTCAACAATGATGATTCTACTGTGTGCTAGAACTCATTTAGATGTGAGTCTACACCTATAGAAGAATAGGGGAGATGGTATATCTCAAGTAGAATACTCTAGAGTGATCGGGAGTTTGATGTATCTATCGAGTTGTACAAGACCTGATATAGCCTGTACAGTAAACAAGCTCGGCAGATATACGAGTAATCCAGGGGTTGATCACTGGAAAGCAATAGTGAGAGTACTTAGGTACTTACGTTTTACTCGTAATTATGGGTTGCACTATCATAGATATCCAGCTGTAGTCGAAGGATACAGTGATGCTAATTGGATATCTGACATGAAAGACTCAAAGTCTACCAGTGGCTATGTGTTTACACTAGCAGGTGCAGCTATATCATGGAAATCCTCCAAACAGACCGTGATAGCCAGATCTACAATGGAATCAGAATTCATTGCATTAGACAAGTGTGCTGAAGAAGCAGAATGGCTTCGAAATTTTCTAGAGGATATTCCAAGTTGGCCAAAGCCAGTGCCAGCAATTTGCATTCATTGCGATAGTCAATCTGCAATTGGAAGGGCACATAACAATATGTATAATGGTAAGTCTAGACATATTCGTCGTAGACACAATACCGTTAGACAATTACTCTCTATTGGAGTTATTTCGATTGACTATGTAAAGTCAAAGGATAACATTGCGGATTCGCTAACCAAAGGGTTAAATAGAGAGTTGGTTGTGAAATCATCGAGGGGAATGGGACTAAAGCCCACTAGATAAATGTTTATTACGAAGGTAAACCCAACCTTGTTGACTGGAGATCCCAAGATCTAGGTTCAATGGGACAACCTACACGTAAAAGACATAATTGGTTCACTGTGGGGGTTTACCCTCTAGTCCATTCCTATGGTGAAATGAAACAGTGATGCTCGTATGGATTGAGGTTAAGCAAAGGCTTTTAATGATTCTTATGCGTCGGGAATCCGAGCAGAGTATTACGAGATGCTCTTAAATAAGAAATCACCTATGTGAGAGAGAAGTGGGGCCGCTTCAAAGGGAATTGTACGGGGCTCAATTCTTAGAAACTCTTGCAGAACCAGGTTGATGTTCATGGCCAAAATGAACATAATAATGAGAACTCAGATGTGTTAGGTTAAATTTCTGTGTGATATATATTCTCCATTTACATTAACGGCAGTACAGTTCAATGACATCGCGTCCACTGTCAGCCAGTAAATAAGATATATTTTCACAAGGGAAGGTTCAAAGGCTGAGGCCTACCTATCCTATGCAGGTGTTGACCCGTTGAACTCTTCTAGGTCAAAATAAAATGTTTTATAAAATATTTTTATTTGACGGTTTTCGCCAATTTCATTCATGTGGGGGATTGTTGGAAAATGCTTATGAGTAAGCATTTTGATGCACAATTTTAAGCATGATCCACTTCGTGTTAGTGGTTGTTATTGAATGATTCGAATACTCCTCCGTGAGTAGTTCGAAATGGTATATTCATATGCTTAAAATGGTGCTTGGGTGAATGAAAAATTGTTGCTCAAAGTTCACCAATTGTGTTGGAAAATAAGGAGAATTGAGCTTGTCCCATATGGGAAAGCTATAGAGGGAATTTATGCTTATATATCATTGCTCATATGTAGATGTAAGTGTTATAAGTAGAGGCTCTCTCTACGTGCGCGGCTCTACGGGGGGGGGGGGGGGGGGGGCAAATCAAATCCGAATCAAGCTTGGCTCGTGTGCACCCGCGTGTCCTGCGTACACGAATGCCGGACCAAAATATGCGAGCCCGGCCTAGCGAATTTTTGCAAGCCTCCTCTTTATTTTTCCAAGCTTTTGATTCAATTTTTAATTAACTAAGTGGTTACAAATCAAATGGAAGGTCTCCCACTAACTCAATTTAATTGGCATGTTAATTTCTTTTTATAGACATGTGTATTTTCGTTTTTGTGGAGTTGAATACAGAAACAAGTTTTAAGTTTTTTTCTTTTTAGAAGAGTTCAAGCACTTCGGTTGTTCGTTGCAATCGAATTTGGTGGTGCCCAATTCGCGTTCTACTGCACCAATCGGTAGGGGACGAATTTGTTTTAAGGAGATTGTTGCCGCATCAACAAGCCTCGGAATTCTGCCTTCATCGCTGGGACTGATTTACTATTTTCGCGTTCTCTTTCTGCTTGTTATCTTTTGTTTCACTGTTGAAAATTGTATCATTCCAGTTCGGTTTATCACTGATCAAAATTGTATCATTTCAGTTCGGTTTACTGATTGTTCAAAGTCCGTTGTAAGAACACAGTAACCAAATTAAATTGTAATAGATTTCGGATCGGATTGGTTCGATCCGATTCGAATTCGGATCGGATCGGACCAATCCGATCCGATCCGATAATTATCGGATCGGATCGAGTTCGATAACATGATCCGTCCGAACGAATCAAACATTTCAGAGCATTTCGGATCGGATCGGATTCGGATTCGGTTCCGCCAATGCCCCGGACTAAATTTCGCTAAACAAAAGTGGTGACATACGGTTGTTTACTAAAAGTCTAAAACCAAGTCCAATTTAATAATTTGTTCATCTCGATTTAAACGTCCTAAATTATTATTATTTTTTCTTTCCTGTTTCATAATTTCAAAGTAACCAAATAAAAAAATACAATGAAACAAAAAATACAATAAGACGAGCGTGCTTGCTCATGAAATCATGCAAAACTGCCACAAAGTAATTCTATTGAATGCCATTTGATGTTGTCGTTTTTATCATTTTTCGCCTATAAATCTCTACGGAGAGACTGCTGATAACGAAATTACTTGGCCTGCATTAAATAGAGACAACATGAGAGTTAAATACGTCCTATGTTAAAAATATTAGGCATATGAAGAATTTTGATCCAGTGGATGTAAAATTTAGTTTACAAAAAGAATTTTAGATATTTTTCATTTTAACAATGATAAATCAAAATTATCTTATAAATAAATTAGATTTTCATTAATTTATATGACATAATTTAAATTTTTTTTCCCGCTTAGTTTTATATGGCTCCGGCATTCATTCCTATATATAATTATCCCAATCTTGTTTTACACGACCACTTAGCATAGATTTTTTATTTTTATAAGTAGGAAGGTGGACAAAATCAATAAAATGTGTTAGCACCTTTTTTTTATTGGCATGTGTCCGTGACAAAACAAGTTCAATTGAGTTGTAAATTGAGTTGTAATCTGTCGTGAAGATCTTTGTGCAATTGGACTGGTTTCTGGCTGCTGTGCATCAGACATACGTTCGTGGTGCGTTAGTTGCAGTGTTCGAACGGTTGGCGTTGGTGCTGCGTTCGTTATTGGGTTCGAACGTGTGGCGTTAGTGGCACGTTCTTTATTGGGTTCGAATGGGAGCATTCCAGAGAGCAAACGTTTGAGTCACGTTCTTGTTCGAACGGTATCATTCCAGAGAGCATCCGTTCGTTGTGCGTTCGATTGGCGTTCGAACGAGTCTTCTCAGAAAGGGCTCGTTTGTGGAGCGTTCTAGTATGCGTTCGAACGCGACTGCGAACTGAACGCATTTTTGGCCTGCAAAACCCTAGTTTTTCACCCTACCTATAAATATAACATGTAGCCGCCATTCCCCTTGGTTGAAAGTGTTGAAACATATTTCCATTGAGCCAAAATCTCTCAAAGCTTTCAACCTTATTTGAATCCACCATTGAAGACTTCTTATCTTCTTCATTAATTGTGAGATTCCATCTTTGTTAAACCTTCAACACAACATAACCCAAATTCCCTAATCCTTTAGAGTTCTTTAGGAGGAAGTTTGGTAGTCGGAGTTCCTGCGTTATTGGTGATAAAATCTACTCAGAGACTTCAGAGGTTCTGAAGAAATCCGTGATTCGCGGGCTTAAGGAGTTGCCTTGAGTTCTTGCAGTATTGAGGTACTTGAGTCGGTGAAGTTGTCACCATAGGTCTTGACCATTGCTGTAAGTTTTTCTCTATATAGTGGATTCGGGTGGTAGTCTATACCCGGAGTGGTTTTTTACTCGCAAGAGTTTTCCACTTCGTCACCAAAATCATTGTGTTGAATTTTGTGTGGTTTGATTTATTTTACTGCTTTAATTATTGTTATTGTTTTAATATTTTGCAGCCTAATTTTATTTGATTGTTATTGTGGTTGCCTATTAATTTATCCATAGTAGCAGTAACAGGACTTGTCCTGCTTATTGTTTGTAATTCCATATAGGGTCAGAACCTAGGATAAAATCGAATTTTCAATTGGTATCAGAGCCTGAACTCGATCCTTGACCTTTTAGCTATGGAGCGTAGTCAACCCTTAAATTGTGATACCCTCACGGATCGTGATTTGGTCTTGTTTACAAAGAAGTTTAAGAAATTTCTTAAACTTAAGAAGAGTGGCCATAACAGTGATAATGATATGGAGAATAAGCCTAGAGAGAGTAGGCATGGCAGGAGAGAGTTTAGAGTTGATAGGGATAATAGATCCCGAGGTGTCCAGTGCCATGAATGTGAATGGTATGGGCACGTTAGATATGAGTGTCCCACATATCTTAGGGCTAAAGGCAAGAAAGCCATGGTAGCCTCTCTTAGTGATTCTGAAAGTGATGATTCTCCTAAAGGCAATTATATAGACTATACTGCTAGTGTGACTGATGAGAGAGATATTGTAGTTAATGATGTTGATTCAGAAGTCTCTCTTGATGAGTCTGTAGATGAGGAAAGTCTTCAGGTAGCCTATGTTGAACTGTTTAATGAGAGTTTGAATATTAAGAAGACTAATATAGAGGTCAATAAAAGGCTGAAAACTGTAGAGCTAGAAAAGAATGAAGCTCAAGTTAAATTTGAGCAAAGCCTTTTGATGGTTGATGACCTAGATGAGAGGAATAGATGCCTAACTGATAGGGTCCAAATTTTAGAGACTGAGCTTGAAGATGCTAGAACTCAGTTGTCTGCATTTTCTAGTGGAAATAAAAAGGTGGACCGAATGTTTGGTATTAGTTCTGAGCCTAACTGTAATAAGGCTTCTTCTTCCAAAGCTGTGCCTAGCAGCGAAATGTGACTTAGGTAAGAAACATGTTGTGTGTAGTCATGTTTCTCCTCCTGTCGTTCCTCGTCTTGTGCCACAACCTCAATCTAGAGGTGTTATGGGTAAACCTCGATCTCATCCGAGGTTTGTGTCTGTTTGCCATCATTGTGGCAAGGAAGGACACATTAGGCCTAAGTGCTTCATGCTTCATAAGCAAAAGAAGAGGCCTAAGAAGGTGTCACATAGATTTGATACTTCAAATCTAGTGTCTCAAGTTTCTGCACTAACCAAACAAGCTCAATTCCTTAGTGAGAAACTTGCTGTGTTAACTGGGAATGCTCATGTGAAAGAGATTTCTATAAAGGTTTGAGTGAGGAAGCAAGATGACTTCTCATCTACTTCTGCATGTCCTGACAGGCATGTTGAGAGTGCACTTCGGTGTAACTCTGCTTAGAAGTTGAATTTGTTTTCCCATTGCATGTGTGTGTGCGTGTGTTTTATATTTTTGCACATTTTCTTTATTTTCACTGCAATATGGGTGTGTGGGTGTCTTGTTTTTGTTATATGTCCATTGGTATATAGGATGGAAACCCGGACATAAATTTCATAGCCGATTCCAATGGACGGTAGTATGATCTGCACTCGGGATACAACTCCACGTACCATTGGATGTTTTACAAGCCTGTTTGTGTCTTTATTTTTATTTGTTAAAAAAAATTGAAAAATGAAAAAGACCAAAGATCATTTTATTTTATGGTTTGTTAGAGCATGAATAGCATGTACATGTGATCCTGGTATGTAGGATATATGTTTTTGCATGTGCAATATGCTTTTATTTTTATTGATGCTCTATATGCATGAGTGTGTGTGATAAATGTTGGTTTCTATTAAGGTCCCAAGATCAATAATAAGCATGAAAACATGTGTGAATACAAATCGAAGAAGTTGCGGAATACTCACATCGATCGGTTGAGCAATGCGGCAAGTAACGAAAATTAATTTTCTGCCTCTTTACAGTACACGGCAGTGAGCAGTCCATGCTCCTCCATTTTATGTTTTTGAGCTCCTCGAACAAGCTCCAAGCTTCGTCGAATGGTTCCCGGCTCATGGGTGGACTTCCCTATCACCTTCGCATGTCTCGTAAGTGTGCTTGCACTTGTGATTTTGTCACAAAATCCCACTATTGCTTCCCTTTATTTTCGGTCACAGCCCAGCAAACCAGAAAGTTTTTGGCCCATTTGGGCGTGAGGATGAGAGAGATGAGAGGAAGAGAGAGTTGTTTTGTTTGATTCCAAATTTGTGTATCTAATACACACATTTGAATTTCAAATTCATTTCATGTGCATTTGGCTTTCAAAAAGTCAAATAATAATGGCACCAACCACTTCTATCAACTTACATCAATCCATCAAGTTGTCAAGTCACATCACTCAAAGGGACATGTGATTTGACGCTTGATGCGACTAATGATTTGACGCTTGATTTGACTTGCGTGCCGCACTCGAATTCGAAATGCGAATGTGCTCGCAAATAATCTCGGGCTCGGGTTCGCTAATTACAAATTAACGAATTTTCCGTTGCGTCGTAATTAAATGATTACCCTAGCGAAATCACTGTTCACGTCGCTAACGAATTAATTCTAAATTAATTCGTTCGCCCGAATTAAAATCTAATTTTAATTCCGCGTCGAAATCCAATTTCGTTAATATATCAAATATATTAATTTCTCGATTAATTCCAAATTAACCGTTATCTCTCTTTTATGATATTTTATCCCAGATAAAATATCTCTGCAATTAATCCCAGATTAATTTTCTCTCTCTTTTAATTAATCCCAGATTAATTTAGAGTGCGAGTCATACGTCATCGGTGAATCTTTGGAAGCGACCCATGAGATCCCCGGATATGTTGGCAGTAAATTCGGTCGTCGACTATCCGAACACGTAAGTACCAAGTACTACGTTTTTACCGATTTACAAGACAAGGTTGCCTCTAGCAAAGCGCCATGCCTACCCAATTCTCCAAATATCCTTACAGGAATAAAGGATCTATATCAGGCGTAGTATACGTAGTATTGTGTATTTATGTCCAGTATCGGATGATCATGTGCTAGGCCTGGGGCTGGAATTGTGTCTGCCCCGTACGAAGCACATGTCAGATGTCTGGTAACTAGTCTCTATAATCGGATAAACATGACCTAGTCATAATATCCTGATAGCTGCAGTATTTAAGAGAACCAGTCCCGTATCCTACGTGACCATCATCTCCATATGACTGGAGTGACACTTCCGCCTTGACATCACACCCAACACACTACGATTCTCAATATACCCAGCATTGGCGTACATAGAACCTGTTAAAGCCCTGGACGACCGCAACCAAAGTATATTGATTGTCGCAAGTATTAGCGGTGCAAGTCTCAGGTTAAGACCAAATACACCTACCCTGATTTCGGACTTCCATAGACACATAGTCATACTACCAATGGAATTCCGAGGGGGTCTATCCAGAGCGAAGCTGTTTCCCGTACCATCGGTGAAACACAACCTCCTATTACACTTGCATGAGTATCATATACCCAAATATATGAGAACTATGCCGTTGTGCCCTCACAACACGCACAACTGTAATACTAGTCTTTTACGTATTTATCGATGTCCAATCTCGATAATACTCTGACTAGAGATATTTAATGATTTATCCTACGCGGACTGATACTGTCTCATATCATTCTCGGTCCATGAACAAATCATAGGGACCTCCTATCATTTATACATCTAGGTGATCTAATCACAAATGATAAGAGTGCAATCTCATTTGTCACATAGTTAATTTGTACAACAACACCATGATCTGTACAAATAGTGACGTTATGAGTCATAATTGTCCAACAATCTCCCACTTGGCCTATAGCCAGTCACTCGAGTGTCTGACACCCGAACTATGTACGGTTGGCTCAAATTACTGAGAAATGCTTTCGTTAGCGGATTTCATGATTATCATCTGATGCGATTTATTCGATCATCACATCGCCACGATGTATGATCCGAACGAATCAGATGAATATCGAAGTATGTATCTGGATCGTTGATGAGACCATTAATTCTTTAGCCTGTGCTGACACCTAGATCACTGCTAACAGAATTATATCTAATCTAATTAGATTTGTTATCGACCCAAATGGCTTCTATTGCTGCCTCAGCTGCATCAATTAACCTGCATTTGTTGTTTATACGGTAATATCTTGCTTGGAAGATTTCCAGCTCACTGTTCCGTTATTCAAATTGTATAGTACCGTTTGTGACTTATATTCGTTTTATCAGTTTAGGAAACTTGTTACAATGATCCCAGTCAATTCAAGTTCTCATTCTCCATAGACTAAGACAACATCCTTAGTTCTCTAAGATACTAACGGATGTTCTTTACATCAATCCAGTGACTATCACATGGATTGGCCTGTTTGTGAATCATATGCTCAAAGCGTATGAGACACCAGGTCGCGTATATTTTTCAATGTACGATTTCACGGAGAGTTTTCTCGAAAGCCAAGCTTTCACCGATTATTTTATGGGAATATCATTTCCAAGAAATGACATATTATCATTATTTTATAGGACAGCCACTGTCAGTGCGCTCCCACTAACCTCCTTATATACACAAGAATCATTTTCGTTTTGAATTAAATCATACTCCATTATGATTACATCAAAACGATAATTCCAAGAACCTATGCCTGCTTCAATCCAAACATGGATCGAATATCCTGCAAAACCTTGTTTGCTAGTTTTGGTACAACAAAACCGTCAGGATATTGTAAACATCCTCCTAAAGGTTTCCTTTTCAGGAAGCGATTTTCCCGTATAGCTGACATATTTCATAAATGAAACACGCAACTTTAGCAAACATTATCCAAATGGATTTACCGTAGCAACAGGTAAAAGGTTGAATCGTAGTCAACATAATGTTGATAACAATACCTTTCCGCTACAAGCCTAGCTTTATACGTTGGTATTTTGCCTTCCATGTACGTCTTCCTTGAAGACTAATACAGTACCAATAGGCACAATTCCTTGTGGTACATCAACTAGTGTCTAAACATAGTTGATATACATGGAATCCATTTCGGACTCATGACACTTTGTCATAATAGGGAGTCGATACCTTGTATCACTTCCTCATACGTAGTCAGTTGGTATACCTTAAAAGATTGACATCTTTATGAGGTGAGATCAGAAACCCATACCCCAGGTTGTTTTCTGACTCTCTCCGACTACGCGGTTCTTGTGTATACGAAGATTAATGGTAATAGTTTCATCCTTGATGAACTATTTGTGTTCCATTAGGATTCGGTGCCTTGAACAGTATTACTCCGATTTTCATCGAGTGTTACTATCCTCCCACTTACCACTGCATATCGGTATTCCTCTTAGAAAAACCACATGGCGAACAACAATTACATTGTTCTCTTGTGAGTTGTATAAGTACTATACTTTGGTATCCCTAGGATTACCTACAATTGGCACTTATCCAATTTGGGTTCTAGTTTGGTATCATCCAAACACATGCCTAGCATTCCCAAATTTTTAGGATTGAGAAACCTGGTTTCTTTCCAGTTCATATCTAATATGAAATCTGTCAAACAGATTATTATGGAACCTTATTCTAAATAAGTTCTTGCACTGTTTATGCTTATCCGTTGAAGGAAATGGTAGCTCAGAGCGACTCATGATTAACCTTATCATGTCCAACAAGATTCGGTTACTCGGTTCGGACACACCGTCAGGATGACGTGTTCCGGAAGGAGTCATCATTTGAAAGAATACTTTACTCTTTCAAGTATATTAGAAACTTATTGCTTAAGTATTTTCCATTACGATCTTACCGTGACGGTATAATACTATAGCCGATCTGTATGTCTATTTCGTGTCGAAACTTTAAAAGTTTCCGATTTGTGTTCTTCAAAAGAAACACATAACCATAACGCGATGCCACATCCGTAAGGTCACAAAATATTCATATCCATATCTAGCCTAGCTAAACATGGGCCCACTTGCTTCACTATGAACTAGGGCTAACAGATCGTGGCATTTACACTTTTACCAAGTAAATAGTGTTTTAGGCACTTTGCCCAATAAACTAGATTCGTAGATTTTATTTGAATAAAATAAAATCAGTCCTAGTATCCAATCTTCGAAAGTGTGGATATACGAGTCTTGTTTAATTGTGTCCCAGACAACAATGCCACATTTAAGTTTCTTCTGATCAAATCAGTTTGAGCTATTTATTTGTCATGTTATATATTTGAGATTTATTTATATTCAAAATATAAATTCTGTTATTCACATCCAATGTGTTTATCTCAATATCATCTTTATATAATGAAACACTTTAGTGTTCTAGAATATAAAGGTTCACACCGCAGCGGGTTAAACACTGATATAGAAATAATGTATCTAGTCAAACTAGTTACATTATAACAGTTCCTAATTTAAGTACAACACCCGAAGGTAGTTCCTAAACTTAGGTATCTACGGTTGAAACAGTGACTTTCGTCCCGTTTCCAATTCGCAGATTAATCTCAATGGAAGTCAGTATCCTGCTCAAAGCACATTCTGAACACCAGTATATATTTATGTACCACACTAAATATTTAAAATCTAATTTTAATACTAGTAGTGAACATAATATGACAAACATATTTGAAGTCAGAGCCTTACTCGTTCTTCAATTCCTTCATGTCTGCTTTGTCCAAACGGTAGTCATGCTTCTGCGATCCCGTTTGCCACAATAAGGCAGACATTTTAGGATATGTCATTTATCTTCCCAGAAGATTATAATGATTTTGCCTTTGCCCTTTTCATATTCCAGAAGCCTTTGGCCAAGCCTTGGCCTTCTAGAATATCGAAGTAAGGTGCGTCTTGCGCTACTTGCCTAATTGCAAACTTTGACTTTGTCTCCTTGAGAATAGTCATTAACTCTCCAAGAGTTATGTATTGCAATTTAGTACTTCTAAGGTTCTAAAGATAGATTCTTTGAAGATCCTTCAATTTCAGTATCATACTTTAAGGATCTAACCCTTAGTTCTGATAAAGAAATTAAGGAGTCTACTGCGACAAGCTTAATGGATTAAGCACTTAAGTTATCATTATATAAATCTTCCAAAGATTATGCTCTACTATTTGCTTAACTCCGGGCTTAGGCATAATATGTTATTTTATCAAATAAAGTAACTTATTATTTTCCAGGACCATCCTGGAATTATTCCCAATTTGAAAATTAAACCATTTAAATACATTTTCCCTAGGATTATGTATTAAACGTCAATCTTTCAATTTTCTATTGATTTTAATAGTCCAACTATTTAATCAACGATTTTGGTACTATTTATTATAATGATTACAATAGTCCAACTATTTAATCAACTATAATTTAATAGATTAAAATCAATTATATTGATTACTATAATCCAATTATAAAATCAACTATAAATGAATAGTTTGAATATAGTCCAACTATTTATTAAAACAACATTTAAATATTAGTCCAACTAACATTTAATTTATTACGACGACGATGATATTTGTTTGAGCGCGTATGGCAAGTAATTAAACGATATTGCAAATTCAATTCTTGCCTCCCACTATTTTTCGGCGAGCCTCTAACCCTCTGTTGAGTACTCGGGAAACCGTGTTTCCTAGCGGGCTAGGATCCCGTTAAATATCACACAATCTTGACTTTGGCCAAAAAATTGTATGATAATTAACTAGGTAGATCTCTAAGATCGATTGGATCCAATCCAATTCCTAGATCCGGTAGGGGGACATCCAAGTCCGAAACATATCTTATATGCCAATACATCCAATGTATTACCTAACCTTTTTCCTCTGAATCAACTAAGCCTTGGCTTTGGCACAACAAACTTAGTGATCCCAGTCAAGCGCGACCCATTGACCATTGAAAGCCTTGTAATCAATGTCGATGGACAAGAAGTGGTCTTGACTTTGGCCAATAAATCACAACTTGGACAAGACACTGATATGGAACAAAACATTCGTGATTCAAACACATCCTCGACGGACAAAGGCCTTGACTTTGGCCAACAAGCCAATGCTAGTCTCGGATCTTGAGTGAGAATCACTCAATGGAAGGAAAGACGCTTAATATTTTGCGAGGATTTTTTGAGTGCAAATTGGCAACCAATTTATTATCTTTGTTAAGGTCTCATCATCATACACCCTTAAACATGCATTATAAACACATAATAAAGCGCGTATGAAAAAATAATAATGATATGCGGATGTATACTTTACACAGTGATCCTAGATCAAATCTCTCCCTTTCTCTCTCCCGCTAGCACATGTATTTACTTCTACTCGTTACACTACACTTATAAAGAAACCTCATTTACATTGAGGGGAA
The DNA here is from genome assembly GCA_019454045.1 of Zanthoxylum bungeanum. Classification (NCBI taxonomy): domain Eukaryota; kingdom Viridiplantae; phylum Streptophyta; class Magnoliopsida; order Sapindales; family Rutaceae; genus Zanthoxylum; species Zanthoxylum bungeanum. Next base: position 250,721 of record SKCR01041313.1, on the reverse strand, counting down.
TAGGTAAGAAGAGAATACAAAGAATAGATAGGTAATAAGGCTGGACACGCAGGTCCAATTAATAAATCGAATTTATTACAACAATTTCTAAAATTGTCCCACCCATCTAATATCCATCCGATATACATTATTCATGCATCGCAACCATGTATTCACACAAGCATGTTATCAATCAATCTAATCAAATTAATTAATCTGATAATTAGTGATCATCCAATGTTCAAACAACGATTTGATTTTGCTCGAGTCAAACTCGTTATTCGAATAAGTACTCAAAGTACATATTCTCGAATTAAATTAAACTACATGATTAAATCCAATTCAATATGCATTCAATTCTAATTCACTATTTAATTCCAAATTAAATTACACTTTAATAATAAACATTTTACGACTTAAATTCCAAATTTAATCGTTACGGGTCTCAAAGCCCGATTAACGTCCAACGTCAATTTAATTAAAGTCCAATGGGCTTTTAATTAATTTCTTAAGGCGTGGACTTTTGGTCAACTCGGGTCAAACCGAATAACCAAAATCCAATCCGGGATTTACCCATAAGCCCAGAAATCAATTTAGGCCCATTATGCCCAATTAAACTTTAAAGGTCCATTACGTCGCATTTGGGCTTTATGGATGCAGTTTTGGGCCTAATTGGATCCAACCAATTTTGCCTAAACCCAACTTTGTACAACAAAGCCCAATAAGCCCATTTACAACATTAAAGCCCAAATCCAATTTTAAGGCCCAATTAATTAAATACAAAAATTCCAATTTCACATTTAATTAACCTAAAGTGTATATCATGATTAATCACCCAAATTAACATTTCTAAAACATCAATTTATACAATTAATCATGCTCATTTACATCAATTAGTGTCCAACACATTTTGATCAAAATCAAACCCATTTTAAATGCATATATGTCTCGGCCAAGGGGGGATTTTATGCCCAAATCAAATTCAATCCAATTAAATTCAATTCAACATTAAATCAATATCCCCAAATGATTTCCAACACATCCAATGAATCAAAAAATCAAAATCCAAGACAATTAGGGCAATGGTGACTTTCGGCCAAGCTAAGTCAATTGGGGAAAATTTGTCCAATTCAAAATTCATAAAATTGACAATGCATAACACCATGTTATCATCAATTAAGCATACTCAAACATCCAATTTCATCCAAATATGCTCAAATCATTTTACCCAAATTTTAAGCCCTAAACTTTTTCATGCTCAAACCTTGCTCTAGATGCCATTGTTGTTTCTATTAAGGTCCCAAGATCAATAATAAGCATGAAAACATGTGTGAATACAAATCGAAGAAGTTGCGGAATACTCACATCGATCGGTTGAGCGACGTGGCAGCAACGAAAATTAATTTTCTGCCTCTTTACAGTACACGGCAGTGAGCAGTCCATGCTCCTCCATTTTCCTGTTTTTGAACTCCTCCTGAACAAGCTCCAAGCTTCGTCGAATGGTTCCCGGCTCATGGGTGGACTTCCTATCACCTTCGCATGTCTCGTAAGTGTGCTAACACTTGTGATTTTGCCACAAAATCCCACTCTTGCTTCCCTTTATTTTCGGTCACAGCCCAGCAAACCAGAAAGTTTTTGGCCCCTTTGGGCGTGAGGATGAGAGAGATGAGAGGAGAGAAGTTGTTTTTGTTTGATTCCAAATTTGTGTATCTAATACACACATTTGGATTTCAAATTCATTTCATGTGCATTTGGCTTTCAAAAAGTCAAATAATAATGGCACCAACCACTTCTATCAACTTACATCAATCCATCAAGTTGTCAAGTCACATCACTCAAAGTGACATGTGATTTGACGCTTGATGCGACTAATGATTTGACGCTTGATTTGACTTGCGTACCGCACTCGAATTCAAAATGCGAATGCGCTCGCAAATAATCTCTGGCTCGGATTCGCTAATTCCAAATTAACAAATTTTCCGTTGCGTCGTAATTAAATGATTACGCCTAGCGAAATCACTGTTCACGTCGCTAACGAATTAATTCTAAATTAATTCGTTCGCCCGAATTAAAATCTAATTTTAATTCCGCGTCGAAATCCAATTTCGTTTAATATATCAAATATATTAATTTCTCGATTAATTCCAAATTAACCGTTATCTCTCTTTTAATGATATTTTATCCCAGATAAAATATCTCTGCAATTAATCCCAGATTAATTTTCTCTCTCTTCTAATTAATCCCAGATTAATTTAGAGTGCGAGTCATACGCCATCGGTGAATCTTTGGGAAGCGACCCATGAGATCCCCAGATATGTTGGCAGTAAATTCGGTCGTCGGACTATCCGAACACGTAAGTACCAAGTACTACGTTTATACCGATTTACAAGACAAGGTTGGCCTCTAGCAAAACGCCATGCCTACCCAATTCTCCGGAAATATCCTTACAGGAATAAAAGATATATATCAGGCGTAGTATACGTAGTATTGTGTATTTCTGTCCAGTATCGGATGATCATGTGCTAGGTCTGGGGCTGGAGTTGTGTCTGCCCCGTACGAAGCACATGTCGAATGTCTGGTAACTAGTCTATGTAATCGGATAAAATGACCTAGTCATAATATCCTGATAGCTGCAGCATTTAAGAGAACCAGTCCCGTATCCTACGTGACCATCATCTCCATATGATTGGAGTGACACTTCCGTCTTGACATCACACCCAACACACTACGATTCTCAATATACCCAGCATTGGCGTACACAGAACCTGTTAAAGCCCTAGATAACCGCAACCAAAGTATATTGATTGTCGCAAGTATTAGCGGTGCAAGTCTCAGGTTAAGACCAAATACACCTACCCTGATTTCGGACTTCCATAGACACATAGTCATACTACCAATGGAATTCCGATGGGTCTATCCAGAGCGAAGCTATTTCCCGTACCATCGGTGAAACACAACCTCCTATTACACTTGCATGAGTATCCTATACCCAAATATATGAGAACTATGCCGTTGTGCTCTCACAACGCGCACAAGTGTAATACTAGTCTTTTACGTATTTATCGATGTCCAATCTCGATAATACTCTGACTAGGGATATTTAATGATTTATCCTACGCGGACTCATACTGTCTCATATCATTCTAGGTCCAGAAACAAATCATATGGACCTCCTATCATTTATACATATAGGTGATCTAATCACAAATGATAAGAGTGCAATCTCCTTTGTCACATAGTTAATTTGTACAACAACACCATGATCTGTACAAATAGTGATGCTATGGGTCATAATTGTCCAACAATAAAAACCTTTGGTATATCATGTGCTTGCACCTCACATACACGTTTTTATTTTATCAAGGCTTGGTCGCATGTATGAGTTTTTGGACTGGCATTCTAATTTCTATCATACTTTGTTCATTTAAATAGTGTGTCCTTTGACTAGATGACCTTGCTATCCCTTTTTGCAAAAGTAAAAAAAAATGAAAAAAAAAATGAGACTCAAGTGAAAAAGAGCCAAAATGGCCAAATTCAAAAGATAAGGGCAAAAACCCTTCACTTGAAAGAGTTGTTAAATATGAGCTCATGATATTTATGGGGTAAATAATATAGCATGCAACCAATGTTGCTTTTTTTTTTCAGGTCCTAGTAGTGCTGGGTTTGAACATCTATTTTTTGGACTTGGTTTGTTTAGAGAATGGATTTCTTTGGCTGTGTCCAGCTCATAAAATAAGGTCTTAAGCCTTGATTCATTGTGCACTTTATTTTTCACGCAAGTGCTTTATATGCTTTGGTGTTTATGTCATATGCATAAGTGTTGTATTTAGCCACTTTTAAAATGATGCATATTGTTTCATGTCATAAACAGCTGAATACTGACTGGGTATCATTGTATCAGCTTGAAATGCTGTTTCAGTCAGTTTTTGACAGGATTTTTTTATTTATCTCATTGTGTGCTTGTATATGGTTCATATCACTGCATATCATTTATTTTGCATATTATTGAGTGTTTACTTCCAGTATGTTATTTTACTAACTGTATGTACCTGTTAGTGAGGGGGAGTAATCCTGTCTGTTTATGCTCTTGCATGTGTTTTCTCCTGTTCTCATGTTATTTTTCCTGTTTCTTTTACCCTTTGTCATTTCGTGACAAAAAGGGGGAGAGTAATATATTAAGGGGGAATGCCTTAATATATAGGAGGGAGTCGTAGAATATCCTTTAGATATCTCTGTTTTAAAGGGAGTTAAGATTAAGGGGGAGAGGGATTTCAACTTGTACATGCATGAGATTTTTACCTGTTTTACTGTTACTTGATAATCCCAATGCTTTTCACGGTATCTTGTTGTTTGTGGATGTTTCAGGTAAACAGGTTATGTTGCTGCGGTGGCATTATTTTCAAGACTACTTGCTTAGGTATTAGATCGGGTCCTATTGTAATTAGTCACTGTTTTGATGGTTGACAGTTGACTATTTTATTTTATGGTCTATTACCGTAGTCTTTGTATTAGGTAGTGTTTTGTCACAGAATGCCAAATGGGGATATTGTTAGCACCTTTTTTTTATTAGCATGTGTCCGTGACAAAACAAGTTCAATTGAGTTGTAATCTGTCGTGAAGATCTTTGTGCAATTGGACTGGTTTCTGGCTGCTGTGCATCAGACATACGTTCGTGGTGCGTTAGTTGCAGTGTTCGAACGGTTGGCGTTGGTGCTGAGTTCGTTATTGGGTTCGAACGTGTGGCGTTAGTGGCACGTTCTTTATTGGGTTCGAATGGGAGCATTCCAGAGAGCAAACGTTCGAGTCACGTTCTTGTTGGGTTCGAACGGTATCATTCCAGAGAGCATTCGTTCGTTGTGCGTTCGATTGACGTTCGAACGAGTCTTCTCAGAAAGGGCTCGTTTGTGGAGCGTTCTAGTATGCGTTCGAACACGACTGTGAACTGAACGCATTTTTGGCCTGCAAAACCCTAGTTTTTCACCCTACCTATAAAGATAACATGTAGCCGCCATTCCCTTTGGTTGAAAGTGTTGAAACATATTTCCCTTGAGCCAAAATCTCTCAAAGCTTTCAACCTTATTTGAATCCACCATTGAAGACTTCTTATCTTCTTGTCTTCTTCATTAATGGTGAGATTCCATCTTTGTTAAACCTTCAACACAACATAACCCAAATTCCCTAATCTTTTAGAGTTCTTTAAGAGGAAGTTTGGTAGTCAGAGTTCCGGCGTTATTGGTGATAAAATCTACTCAGAGACTTCAGAGGTTCTGAAGAAATCCGTGATTCGCGGGCTAAAGGAGTTGCCTTGAGTTCTTGCAGTATTGAGGTACTTGAGTCGGTGAAGTTGTCAGCATAGGTCTTGACCATCACTGTAAGTTTTTCTCTATATAGTGGATTCGGGTGGTAGCCTATACCCGGAGTGGTTTTTTACTCGCAATAGTTTTCCACTTCGTCACCAAAATCATTGTGTTGAATTTTGTGTGGTTTGATTTATTTTGCTGCTTTAATTCTTGTTATTGTTTTAATATTTTGCAGCCTAATTTTATTTGATTGTTATTGTGGTTGCCTATTAATTTATCCATAGTAGCAGTAACAGGACTTGTCCTGCTTATTGTTTGTAATTCCGCATAGGGTCAGAACCTATGATAAAATCGAATTTTCAAAATGTTTTGCCACTAAGTACTATTGAATGATTCCTAAAAATCTATTTAGAAGTATTTGAAATCATATTAAAAATATTTTTTTAGAGTTAAAAATATTTAAAATCTCTTGATAATAAATTTAAAAACGCTAATTAAATAACTCACACAATTACTAACCCTAAGTCCTAATTAACTTATCATAGATTTGCTTTTAGCCATTTGTAACTTGGAATAGCATAGAGTAATTTGTTTGCAACTGTTTGTAACTTATGGTATGATGCATTAACTATAAATAGTTCTTAGACCTTTGGCTTACGCCATTATTGGATGATCGATCCTCCTAAATTAAATATAAATGGTCAAAATCAAGATCATTATAATATTCATATACGACAAGAATCAAAATCATTATAAAAATCCAAAGATGATAGAAATAATAACAATTATAGAATGAAAAATATGAAGAATCCCCCACAATATTATATTTAAATACTTTTCATTCACATCATTCAATATATTTATATCATTAAATTAGGCATCGGAACTATTGAATAATAAGAATGAAGTTGATTTGTTTCTTTATTTTTCTCAATATCAGTAGATTATATGTAACACCCCACCGTAGATGGTAGAATCGTATAAAGATTTGAATAAATGATTAAATTTTTGGATACGTGATCCCACTGCCCAATAGAAATAGATTAGGGTTCGGAATATTTCGGACTCGTAATTTAAAAAAAATATCAAATTAGATTGTGAGAATTCTTAGTAAATTCTGCAAGAAAAATAAAAATTTCCAACGCAAGAATCGTGAATAACATCCTATCTAATACCAGGATGCTACCGGCAGGAGACAGAAAAACCCATCCCCATAAGCCTCTGATGCTACTAGCATTTCGACATGACCTCTGCTAAAAATCATGAAACCTGGATTAAAGTCCAGCACCTCTAGGTGTCATGATTTTAAATTCAAAAGCAATCATCTCAACTCATGCAAATAGGCCTCCGGCCTGACAAATCTCAACTCATATATAAATAGGCCTCCGGCCTGATATTAGACAAATAACTACAAACAATTACGTGCTCAACACGATTTAAAATTATACAATGATACAAATAAATAAAACTAAGACTATGAGAGCCCAATTACACATCCGAGTACCATACAACGACTCAATACCGACTTAACTGCATCAGGGTGATCCTCTGTCTGCAAGACGTCTATGGAAATCTTCTAGCTCTTTACGAATCTCATTAACAGTACCTCTAAAAGCTCTCATTTCGTGTATTCTAAGACTCCATAACTACTGTTACATATTTCTACAAGTCTGCAATCTATACACATATCTATATACATATATAAGCACACAATCAGCTATCATACCTTGTCTACCTAAGGCAAGATCACAATGAAATACTTACCTGGAGTTCATGCTATCCTTTCTCTATCCCCACCTGTAACACAAAATACGGACAGTTAGAGTCGTTAATCATGGAAAACTCATTGATAGCATAAACTCCGCAAATTTCCGGGAAAACCCAAACTAAATCCGTTTTCAATGATTTATGTTTCATTTCTCATAATACATCCAATAAAACACTTGTGCGCATTATGGAAGCTTCCGAAAAGTCCGAAAACATTGCGAAAAAATTTGGAACTTTTCGAATCCTTCCCTTTCCACCTGGAACACATCTATGTCGGATAATTATGACCCATAACATCACTATTTTGTAAAGAACATGGTGTTCTTGTACAAAATTAACTATGCGACAAAGGAAATTGCTCTTTTATCATTTGTAATTGGATTACCTGGATATATAAATGATAAAAGTCCATATGATTAGTACAAGATTAATAAGATATGAGACAGTATTAATCCACGTAAGGTTTCATCATTAAATATCCCTAGTCGTAGTATTATCGAGACTGGACATCGATAATGCGAAATATGCTAGTATTACACTTGTGCGCGTTATGGAAGCTTAACGACATAGTTCTCATATATTTGGGTATTGGATACTCATGCAAGTGTGATAGGAGGTTCTGTTTGCCGATGGTACGGGAACAGCTTCGCTCTCGATAGACCCCTCAGAATCCCATTGGTAGTATGACTATGTGTCTATGGCAATCCGAATCAGGGTAGGTGTATATGGTCTTAACTTGAGACTTGCATCGCTAATACTTGCGACAATCAGTATACTTTGGTTTTGGTCGTCCGGGGATTTAACAAGTTCTGTGTACGCCTCTTCTGGGTATACTGAGAATCGTAGTGTATTGGGTGTGATGTCAAGATAGAAGTATCACATTCAGTCATATGGAGATGATGATCACACATGGATACAGAACTGGTACTCTATAGTGCTATAGCCATCGGGAAAGTATGACTAGGTCATGACTTTCCGATCATAAAGAGACTAGTTGCTAGTGATCCGATATATGCTTCGTACATAGTAGACACAACTCCAGCCCCATGCCTATCATGTGGTATCTGATACTGGATCGTAATACACAATACTTAGTAAACTACGCTGGATAAATATCTTGTATTCCTTAAAAGAACATTTCTGGAGAATTGGGTAGGCACAGTGCTTTGCTAGAAGCCAACCATGTCTTGTAAATTGGTGAAAACGTGGTACCGGGTACGCACGTGTTCGGATAGTCCGATGACCGCATTTACTGCCAACATATCCAGGGATCTCTTGGGTCGCCTCCCAAAGATTCACCGATGACAAATGACTCGAACAGAATTAATCTGAGATTAATTATGAGAGAGAGAAAATTAATCTAGGATTAATTGCGGCAAGAATTTATCTGGGATAAAATTCGGATAGAAGAGAGAGAACGATTAATTTGGAATTAATCGATTAAATAATATATTAGATATATTAATTGAAATTAGATTTCAAAGTGGAATTAAAATTGGATTTTAATTCGGGCGAACAAATTAATTCAAAAATAATTCGTTAGCGACTTTCGTAATAATTTTGCTAGGCATTATTATTTAATTAAATTGGATTTAATTATGTCGCAACGAAAAATTCATTTATTCGGAATTAAATGAACCCGGGCCCGAGCGAAGTTGTGTGTTGGATTAGCCGACTTAAATTTGGAATTTAAAAGTGGTGGGACCCACTTCACTTACATCAAATTTGGACATTTGATGGAAGTGGTTAGACTTGATTTTGTTTTTGATTTGTTGACAAGTAAGGCTTTACTTTGCTTATACTACACTCAAACCAAATTCAACACACAACCTAAGTATAGATTAACTTGTTGACTTTGGAAGTGTAATAAGGTTACTATTCACATCAACCAAACTCTCTCATTCTCATTCTTCTTGTTATGGCCGAAACTCTCTCTACCTTGGAGGGCAAATTTTGTTCTTCAAATTTTGTAAAAGCTAGTAATTTTGGAATTGATCAAGGTGATATGGAGACTCACCCAAGTGTTGGAAACACTAAAAGAGGGCTTGGAGCTTCCATCTTCAAAGAAAATTTTGAAACTTCTCATCCAAATCAATGTAAGTATTCTGCAACTTTCTTGATTAATTCACACAATAATCACGCTTAGAGATCCCGTGGCATGTCTAGGACACTAATATTTGGTATCAGAGCGAGATCTAAGCTTGATTTGGATTCTAGGGTTCATGACTTTAATTTGGGCATTTTTGCTTGGAGCATGAAAATGAAAAATTGGATGTTTGGTTATGCTTGGATGATGATGACTTGGAGTTGTGTATCATTGGATTGTGAAAAATTGATTGGATCAAAATTTCACAAATTTGTTAGCTTGGCCGAATGGTACCCTAGATGTAGCTCATGGTGATTTTTTTTTAATTTTAACAATTGGATATGTTAAATGGCATGAAATGAATCTTAGATGTTGAATGTTGATTTAATTGGACTGAAATCAAATTGGATGTTATTTTGTTGTCATTGCCGTGAGATATGAAGCATGTTGGAAAGATTGATTTTGATTAATTTGTGTTGGACATAAATTAAATGTTAAGCATGATTAATTAGATTAATTAGTGTTTTGGAAATACTAGATTAATTAATTAATTGTGTTAATTACACTTAAAATGTATTAATATGTAATTTGGAATGATATGTTAATCTAATTTGTTGTATTTGGGCTAATGGGCTTGGTTGGGCCAAATTTTGGTATTGGATCATATTTGGGCCTAAAACATTTCCATAAAGTCCAAAAATATGACATTGGGCCTTTAATAATTTAATTGGGCCTAATGGGCCTAAATTGATGTTATGGCATAAAGTGATTCCTAACTTGGGCCTTGTCATTTTGGGTTTGATCCATAATGGCCAAAGCTCATGCCTAAAGAATCAATTGAAAGCCCATTGGACTTTAATTGAATAGTATTGGATACTAATTGGGCATTTGAGACCCATAAGGATGGATTTGGAATCCAAGTCCTTAAAGGCACTATTGAAAGTGTAATTGTTTAATTTGAAATTAAACATGGATTAATATTGGATACAATTTAAATTGGATTTGAAATTGTAGTTCGATATAATTCAAGAATATGTACTTTGAGTATTTATTCTTAAACGAGTTGGACTCGCGTAAATCAAATCATTCTTTGAACATTGGATGATCATTAATTCAAAGATTAATTAATTGGATTAGATTGATTGAATATCATGTTTTGTGTGAATACTTGGATGTATTGTATGAATAATGTATATCAGATGGATATTAGAAGGGTGAGGGCAATTTTGGAAATTATTGTAATAAATTTAGAATTTATTAAATTGGACCTGCGTGTCCAGCCTATTATCTCTTTTCTCTTTGTATTTCTCTTCTTACCAATTCCCCTCAATGTAAATGAGATTTTTTTTAGTGTTATGTAATTGGGTAGAAGTAAGAATAGCGTAAGCGGGAGAGAGGAAAATGAGAGATTTGTTCTAGGAACAATTTGTTGTATATCCATCTGCATATCATTATTAAATTTTATCGCGCATTATTATGCTTTTAGAATGCATGTTTAAGGGTGTATGATGAGACCTAATTAAGATAATAAATTGGTTGACAATTTACACGAAAAAACCTCATCAATATCAAGCGTTTTTCCTTCCATTGAGTGGTTCTCTCTCAAGATCCAAGATTGGTATTGGTTTGTTGGCAAAAGTCAAGACCTTTGTCCATCGCGAATGTGCTTGAACCGCATAAGCTTTGTTCCATATCGTATGTCTTGGGCGGTTGTGACTTGTTGGCCAATGTCAAGGTCACTTCTAGTTCATCGACTTCGATTACGAAGCTTTCCCACTGTCAATGGGTCACGCTTAACTGGAATCATTAAGTTTGTTGAGACAAAGCCAATGCTTAGTTGATTCAGAGGAAACGGGTTAGGAAATATATTGGATATATTTACATATATTGGATATATATTTTGGACTTTGAGGTCCACATACTGGATCTAGGAATTGGATGAGATCCAATTGATCTTAGAGATCTACTTAGTTAAGTTTCATACAGCTTGTTGGCCAAAGTCAAGGTTGTGTGTTATTTAACGGGATCCTAGCCCACTAGGAAACTAGGTTTCCCGAGTACTCCAAAGAGGGTTAGAGGCTCGCCGAAAAATAGTGGGAGGTTAGTATTAAATTTGCAATATTCGTTTAATACTGGCAAATACACGCTCTTTATTTTTCGTCATTAAATTTATATATATTAGTTGGACTAATATTCAATTGTTGTTTTAATTGAACAGTTGGACTGTATTCAAACTGCTTCATTTGTAGTTGGTTATATAGTTAGACTATAGTAATCAATACATTTGAATTTAACCAATCATTTATAGTTGGTTATATAGTTAGACTATAGTAATTATTACATTTGATTGTACCCGAAATCGTTGATTGGATAGTTGGACTATAGCAATCAAGATGACCTGAAAGATTAGCGTCAAATGACATAATCCTGGGTGAAAATATCTTTAACGGCTTTAATTTTTAAGATTGGGAAAAGAATCTCAGGATAGTCCTGGGAGCTGAGAAATTACTCTATTTGATAGAGAAACCTCTCGGGCCTGAGCCCGGAGTTGAGCAAATAGTAGAGCATGAGCTTTGGAAGACTCATCGTGATGATAACTTTAGTGCTCAATCCGTTATGCTTGCTGTAATGACTCTTTAATTTCATCGTCAGAACTAAGGATTAGATCATTATACAATGATGTTGAAATTAAAGGATCTTCATAGATCTAACCTTAGATCTTAGAAGTACGAATTGCAAAAGAAGTTTTTTCACTCGTGCATGTCAGATGGTACATCTCTCGAGCACTAGGTGTCGTAGATGATTGCTGACATCGAACAACTAGGTTAGCTGGGCATTACCTACGAGGCCGAGACTTCCACAGATTTGATCTTACAGTCTCTACCCGAATGCTGGGGCGGGTTCGTCATGAACTTTAACATGATGAAATTTTTTTTTTATTTAATGCAAAACGACGTTTTATATATTAAATAAAAAAATTCGAATTATTTCGATCGGATTTAATCCGATCCGCTCGATTTTTTTGACTCAAAACCAGATTATGTGTACCGAATTCGGATCGGATCGGACCAATCCGATCCGAAATCATCCTATTTCGGATCAGACCAATCCGATCCGAAATAATTCGAATCGGATCGAACCAATCCGATCCGATTCGATAATTATCGGATCGAGTTCGATAACATGATCCGGTCCGAACGAATCAAACATTTCAGAGCATTTCGGATCGGATCGGATTCGGATTCGGTTCCGCCAATGCCCCGGACTAAATTTCGCTAAACAAAAGTGGTGACATACGGTTGTTTACTAAAAGTCTAAAACCAAGTCTAAAAAATTTCGGACTCCCCAATTTAATAATTTGTTCATCTCGATTTAAACGTCCTAAATTATTATTATTTTTTCTTTCCTGTTTCATAATTTCAAAGTAACCAAATAAAAAAATACAATGAAACAAAAAATACAATTAAGACGAGCGTGCTTGCTCATGAAATCATGCAAAACTGCCACAAAGTAATTCTATTGAATGCCATTTGATGTTGTCGTTTTTATCATTTTTCGTCTATAAATCTCTACGGAGAGACTGCTGATAACGAAATTACTTGGCCTGCATTAAATAGAGACAACATGAGAGTTAAATACGTCCTATGTTAAAAATATTAGGCATATGAAGAATTTTGATCCAGTGGATGTAAAATTTAGTTTTCACAAAAAGAATTTTAGATATTTTTCATTTTAACAATGATAAATCAAAATTATCTTATAAATAAATTAGATTTTCATTAATTTATATGACATAATTTAAATTTTTTTTCCCGCTTAGTTTTATATGGCTCCGGCATTCATTCCTATATATAATTATCCCAATCTTGTTTTACACGACCACTTAGCATAGATTTTTTATTTTTACAAGTAGGAAGGTGGACAAAATCAATAAAATGTTTTGCCACTAAGTACTATAGAATGATTCCTAAAAATCTATTTAGAAGTATTTGAAATCATATTAAAAATATTTTTTTAGAGTTAAAAATATTTAAAATCTCTTGATAATAAATTTAAAAACGCTAATTAATAACTCACACAATTACTAACCCTAAGTCCTAATTAACTTATCATAGATTTGCTTTTAGCCATTTGTAACTTGGAATAGCATAGAGTAATTTGTTTGCAACTGTTTGTAACTTATGGTATGATGCATTAACTATAAATAGTTCTTAGACCTTTGGCTTACGCCATTATTGGATGATCGATCCTCCTAAATTAAATATAAATGGTCAAAATCAAGATCATTATAATATTCATATACGACAAGAATCAAAATCATTATAAAAATCCAAAGATGATAGAAATAATAACAATTATAGAATGAAAAATATGAAGAATCCCCCCCCCCCCCCCCCCCCCAATATTATATTTAAATACTTTTCATTCACATCATTCAATATATTTATATCATTAAATTAGGCATCGGAACTATTGAATAATAAGAATGAAGTTGATTTGTTTCTTTATTTTTCTCAATATCAGTAGATTATATGTAACACGTACCCCACCGTAGATGGTAGAATCATATAAAGATTTGAATAAATGATTAAATTTTTGGATACGTGATCCCACTGCCCAATAGAAATAGATTAGGGTTCGGAATATTTCGGACTCGTAATTTAAAAAAATATCAAATTAGATTGTGAGAATTCTTAGTAAATTCTGCACGAAAAATAAAAATTTCCAACGCAAGAATCGTCAATAACATCCTACCTTATACCAGGATGCTACCGGCAGGAGACAGAAAAACCCATCCCCAAAAGCCTCTGATGCTACTAGCATTTCGACATGACCTCTGCTAAAAATCATGAAACCTGGATTAAAGTCCAGCACCTCGAGGTGTCCTGATATTAAATTCAAAAACAATCATCTCAACTCATGCAAATAAGCCTCTGGCCTGACAAATCTCAACTCATATATAAAAAGGCCTCCAGCCTGATATTAGATAAATAACTACAAACAACTACGTGCTCAACACGATTTAAATTATACATATGATACAAATAAATAAAACTAAGAATATGGGCGCCCAATTACACATCCCAGTATCATACAACGACTCAATACCGACTTGACTGCATCAGGGTGATCCTCTGTCTGCAAGACGTCTATGGAAATCTTCTAGCTCTTTACGAATCTCATTAACAGTACCTCTAAAAGCTCTCATTTCGTGTATTCTAAGACTCCATAACTACTGTTACATATTTCTACGAGTCTGCAATCTATACACATATCTATATACATATATAAGCACACAATCAGCTATCATACCTTGTCTACCTAAGGCAAGATCACAATGAAATTCTTACCTGGAGTCCATGCTATCCTTTCTCTTTCCCCATCTGTAACATAAAATACGGACAGTTAGAGTCGTTCTGATAGCATAAACTCCGCAAATTTCCGGGAAAACCCAAACTAAATCCGTTTTCAATGATTTAAGTTTCATTTCTCATAATACATCCAATAAAACATATTCATAACATTAGATTTCATTTCCGGCTAAAATTCAGAAAACCTTCCGAAAAGTCCGAAAACATTGCGAACAAATTTGGAACTTTTCGGATCCTTCCCTTTCCACCTGGAACACATCTATGTTGGATAATTATGACCCATAGCATCACTATTTTGTAACAGAACATGTGTTCTTGTACAAAATTAACTATGTGACAAAGGAAATTGCTCTGTTATCATTTGTAATTGGATTACCTGGATATATAAATGATAAAAGTCCATATGATTAGTACAAGATTAATAAGATATGAGACAATATTAATCAACGTAAGGTTTAATCATTAAATATCCCTAGTCGTAGTATTATCGAGACTGGACATCGATAATGCAGAATATGCTAGTATTACACTTGTGCGCGTTATGGAAGCTTAACGACATATTTCTCATATATTTGGGTATTGGATACTCATGCAAGTGTGATAGGAGGTTCTGTTTGCCGATGGTACGGGAACAAACTTCGCTCTCGATAGACCCCTCAGAATCCCATTGGTAGTATGACTATGTGTCTATGGGAATCCGAATCAGGGTAGGTGTATATGGTCTTAACTTGAGACTTGCATCGCTAATACTTGCGACAATCAGTATACTTTGGTTTTGGTCGTCCGGGGATTTAACAAGTTCTGTGTACGCCTCTTCTGGGTATACTGAGAATCGTAGTGTATTGGGTGTGATGTCAAGATGGAAGTATCATTTCAGTCATATGGAGATGATGATCACGCATGGATACAGAACTGGTACTCTATAGTGCTATAGCCATTGGGAAAGTATGATTAGGTCATGACTTTCCAATCATAAAGAGACTAGTTGCGAGTGATCCGATATATGCTTCGTACGGGGTAGACACAACTCCAACCCCAGGCCTAACATGTGATATCCGATACTAAATCGTAATACGCAATACTTAGTATACTACGCTTGATAAAGATCTTGTATTCCTTAAAAGAACATTTCTGGAGAATTGGGTAGGCACGGTGTGCTTTGCTAGAAGCCAACCATATCTTGTAAATTGGAAAGAACGTTGTACCGGGTACGCACGTGTTCGGATAGTCCGATGACCGCATTTACTGCCAACATATCCAGGGATCTCTTGGGTCACCTCACAAAGATTCACCGATGACAATTGACTCGAACAAAATTAATCTGAGATTAATTATGAGAGAGAGGAAATTAATATAGGATTAATTGCAGCAAGAATTTATCTGGGATAAAATTCGGATAGAAGAGAGAGAACGATTAATTTGTAATCAATCGATTAAATAATATATTAGATATATTAATTGAAATTAGATTTCGAAGTGGAATTAAAATTGGATTTTAATTCGGGCGAACGAATTAATTTAGAATTAATTCGTAAGCGACTTTCGTAATAATTTTGCTAGGCATTATTATTTAATTAAATTGGATTTAATTATGTCGCAACGACAAATTTGTTTATTCAGAATTAAACGAACCCGGGCCCGCGCGAAGTTGTGTGTTGGATTAGCCGATTTAAATTTGGAATTTAAAAGTGGTGAGACTCACTTCACTTACATCAAATTTGGACATTTGATGGAAATGGTTAGGCTTGATTTTAGGTTTGATTTGTTGACAAGTAAGGCTTGACTTTGCTTATAGTACACTCAAACCAAATTCAACACACAACCTAAGTATAAATTAACTTGTTGACTTTGGAAGTGTAATAAGGTTACTATTCACAGCAACCAAACTCTCTCATTCTCCTTCTTCTCGCTATGGCCGAAACTCTCTCTACCTTGGAGGGAAAATTTTGTTCTTCAAATTTTGTAAAAGCTAGCACATTTGGAGTTGATCAAAGTGATAGGGAGACTCACCCAAATATTGGAAACACTAAAAGAGGGCTTGGAGCTTCCATCTTCAAAGAAATTTTTGAAACTTCTCATCCAAATCAATGTAAGTATTCCTCAAATTTCTTGATTAATTCACACAATAATCATTCTTAGAGATCCCTTGGCATATCTAGGACACTAACATTGGTATCAGAGCGAGATCTAAGCTTAATTTGGATTCTAGGGTTCATGACTTTAATTTGCGTATTTTTACTTGGAGCATGAAAATGCAAAATTGGATGTTTGGTTATGCTTGGATGATGATGACGTGGAGTTGTGTATCATTGAGTTGTGAAAAATTGATTGGATCAAAATTTCCCAAATTTGTTAGCTTGGCCGAATGGTACCCCAGATGTAGCTCATGGTGATTTTTTGAATTTTAACAATTGGATATGTTAAATGGCATGAAATGAATCTTAGATATTGAATGTTGATTTAATTAGATTGAAATCAAATTGGATGTTATTTCTTTGCCATTGCCGTGAGATATGAAGCATGTTGGAAAGATTGATTTTGATTAATTTGTGTTGGACATAAATTAGATGTTAAGCAAGATTAATTAGTTGTTTTGGAAATACTAGATTAAATAATTAATTGTGTGTAATTACACTTGAAATAGATTAATATGTAATTTGGAATGATATATTAATCTAATTTGTTGTATTTGGGCTAATGGGCTTGGTTGGACCAAATTTTGGTCTTGGATCATATTTGAGCCTAAACCATTTCCATAAAGTCAAAAAATATGACATTGGGCCTTTAATTATTTAATTGGGCCTAATGGGCCTAAATTGATTTTATGGCATAGGGTGATTCCTAACTTGAGCCTTGGCATTTTTGGGTTTGATCCATAATGGCCAAAGCCCATGCCTAAAGAATCAATTGAAAGCCCATTAAACTTTAATTGAATAATATTAGATACTAATTGGGCATTTGAGACCTATAAGGGTTGGATTTGGAATCCAAGTTCTTAAAGGAACTATTGAAAGTGTAATTGTTTAATTTGGAATTAAACATGAATTAATATTGGATACAATTTAAATTGGATTTGAGATTGTAGTTCGATATAATTCAAGAATACGTACTTTGAGTATTTATTCTTAAACGAGTTGGACTCGCGCAACTCAAATCATTGTTTGAACATTGGATGGTCATTAATTCAAAGATTAATTAATTGGATTAGATTGATTGAATAACATGCTTTGTGTGAATACTTGGATGTATTGTATGAATAATGTATATCAGATGGATATTAGAAGGGTGAGGGCAATTTTGGAAATTATTGTAATAAATTTAGAATTTATTAAATTGGACCTGCGTGTCCAGCCTATTATCTCTTTTCTCTTTGAATTTCTCTTCTAACCAATTCCCCTCAATGTAAATGAGGTTTCTTTTAGTGTTATATAATTGGGTAGAAGTAAGAATAGTGCAAGTGGAAGAGAAGAAAGTGAGAGATTTGTTCTAGGAATAATTTGTTATATATCCATCCGCATATCATTATTAAATTTTATCGCGCCTTATTCTGCTTTTAGAATGCATGTTTAAGGGTGTATGATGAGACCTAATTAAAGATAATAATTTGGTTGCCAATTTACGTGAAAAACCCTAATTCAATATCAAGCGTTTTTCCTTCCATTGAGTGGTTCTCTCTCAAGATCCAAGATTGACATTGGTTTGTTGGCCAAAGTCAAGACCTTTGTCCATCGCGGATGTGCTTGAACCGCATAAGCTTTGTTCCATATCGTATGTCTTGGGCGGTTGTGACTTGTTGGCCAAAGTCAAGGTCACTTCTAGTTCATCGACTTCGATTACGAAGCTTTTCCACTGTCAATGGGTCACGCTTAACTGGAATCATTAAGTTTGTTGAGCCAAAGCCAAGACTTAGTTGATTCAGAGGAAATACGTTAGGAAATATATTGGATATATTTACATATATTGGATATATGTTTCAGACTTGGAGGTACACTTACTGGATCTAGGAATTGGATGAGATCCAATTGATCTTAGATATCTACCTAGTTAAGTTTCATACAGCTTGTTGGCCAAAGTCAAGGTTGTGTGTTATTTAACGGGATCCTAGCCCACTAGGAAACTAGGTTTCCCGAGTACTTCATAGAGGGTTAGAGGCTCACCGAAAGGAGGTTAGTATTAAATTTGCAATATTCGTTTAATACTGGCAAATACGCGCTATTTATTTTTCGTCATTAAATTTATATATATTAGTTGGACTAATATTCAATTGTTGTTTTAATTGAATAGTTGGACTGTATTCAAACTGCTTCATTTGTAGTTGGTTATATAATTAGACTATAGTAATCAATACATTTGAATTTAACCAATCATTTATAGTTGGTTATATAGTTAGACTATAGTAATCATTACATTTGATTGTACCCGAAATCATTGATTGGATAGTTGGACTATAGCAATCAAGATAACCTGAAAGATTAGCGTCAAATGACATAATCTTGGATGAAAATGTCTTTAACGACTTTAATTTTTAAGATTGGGAAAGGAATCTCAGGATAGTCCTGAGAGCTAAGAAGTTACTCTATTTGATAGAGAAACCTCGCGGGCCTGTGCCGGAGTTGAGCAAATAGTAGAGCAGCTTTGGAAGACTCATCGTGATGATAACTTTAGTGCTCAATCCGTTATGCTTGCTGCAATGACTCTTTAATTTCGTCGTCAGAACTAAGGATTAGATCCTTATACCATGATGTTGAAATTAAAGGATCTTCATAGATATAACCTTAGATCTTTGAAGTACGAATCGCAAAAGAAGCTTTTTCACTCGTGCATGTCAGATGGTACATCTGTCGAGCACTAGGTGTCGGAGATGATTGCTGACATCGAACAGCTAGGTTAGTGGGCATTACCTACGAGGCCGAGACTTCCACAGATTTGATCTTACAGTCTCTACCCGAATGCTGGGGCGGGTTCATCGTGAACTTCAACATGATGAACCAAGAGAAAACTCTTAGAGAGTTAATGGCTATACTCAAGGAGGAAGGGCAAGAGCTTCTAAAAGGGCAAGAAGCGCAAGACGCATTTTACTTCGACATCCCAGAAGGCCAAGGCTTGGCCGAAGGCTTATGGGGGTGTGAAGAAAAAGGAAAGGCTAAATCGTCACAGTCTTCTTGGAAGACAAATGATATATCCCAAGATGTCTGCCTAAGCTGTGGCAAATGAGGTCACTGGAAACGTGACTGCCGTATGTACAAGGCATATATGAATGAAGTGAATGTGGGGCAAGGCTCGGGCTTCAGGTATGTTTGTTATAAATATGTCAACTACCGGTTTTAAAATTGGATTTTGATACTGGATGTGGAACATACATATGTATTGATGTGCATGATCTGCTGATTAGCAGGATACTGGCTTCAGATAAGATCGACCTACAAGTCGGAAACGAGACGAGTCACTGTTTTGGCCGTAGAAACCCAAGTTTTGGAACTGCCATTGGGGCATGTACTTAAATTAGGAGACTGTTATAATGTACCTAGTTTGACTAAGAACATTATCTCTGTATCTAGTTTAACCCGTTGGGGTATACCTTTGTATTCCGAAACACTAGGTGTTTTGTCTATAAAGATGATATTGAGATATACATATTAGATGTGAATAACAGTATTTATATTTCGAATATAAATGAATCTCAAAGATACAACATGACAAACAAAAGGCTCAAACTGAGTAAATCAGATGAGACTTATTTGTGGCATTGTGGTCTGGGACACATTAACAAGACTCGTATATCCATACTTTCGAAGAGTGGATACTAGGACGGATTTGATCCTAATTCAAATGATGTATGCGAATCTTGTTTATTAGGCAAAGTGCCTAAAACACCTTTTACATGGTAAATGTGCAAGTGCCACCGATCTGTTAGCCCACGTTCATAGTGACGTAAGTGGGCCCATGTCTAGCTAGGCTAGAGAATGGATATGAATACTTCGTAACCTTTACGGATGTGGCATCGCGTTATGGTTATGTGTATCATATGAAACACAAGTCAGAAAGTTTTGAGAAATTGAAAGAGTTTCGACACGAGTAGAAAAACAGACCGATTAAAAGTATTAAAACATTACGGTTGGACCATGATGGATGATACTTAAACATATGAGTTTCAAGATTACTTGAAAGGTATGGTATTCTTTCACAGTGGACTCCTCCCGGAACGCTTCAATTGGACGGTGTGTGACCGAATGTGCTGTGAAACACAACTTAGTTGGACATGGTAAGGTTAATGATGAGTCGCTCTAAGCTACCAATTTCCTTCTAAGGATATGCATAAACAGTGCAATACTTATTTTGAATAAGGTTCCATGAAAATCTGTTAGATGACTTATATTAGATATAAATAGGAAAAGAAAAACGGGTTTCTCATTCTGAGAGATTTGGGAATGCTGGGCATACTATAAACGTTTGGATGATACCAAACTAGAACCCAAATCGGATAAGATGGTAAGTGCTTTTTGTAGGTTATCCTAGGGAAACCAAAAGTATTACTACTTATACAACTCACAAGAGAACAATATATTTGTTGCTCTCATTATGCGGTTTTTCCTAGAAAAGGAATTCCTAATACAGTGGTAAGTGGGAGGAAAGTAGAACTCGATGAAAATCGGAGTGATTCTATTCCAGACACCGATCCCTTACGGAACATGAACAGTTCATCAGAGATGAAACTGTACCACAATCTTCGAATACACAAGAACCGCGTATGTCAGAGAGAGTCAGAAAAAAACCTAGGAGGTATGTGTTTCTGATCTCACCTCATGTAGATATTAATCTTATTGAGGAAGATGGACCGACTACGTATGAGGAAGTGATATAAGGTATCGACTCCTTTTATGGCAAAGTGCCATGAAGTCTGAAATGGATTCCATGTATACGAACCATGTTTGGATACTGGTTGATGCACCAGAAGGCGTTAAACCTATTGGTTGTAAATGGTCTTCAAGGAAGACAGACATGGATGGCAACATACAAATGTACACAGCTAGGCTTGTACAGAAAGGGTATCATCAACGACATAGTGTCAATTATGACGAAACTTTTTCATCTGTTGCCATGATTAAATCCATTCGGATAATGCTTGCTATTACTGCATATTCATTTATGAAATATGACAGTGGACTCCAAAACCGCTTTCCTTAACGGAAACCTTTTGGAGGATGTTTGGTATGCACATCCTGAAGGTTTTTTCGTGCCAAAACATGCAAACAGGCTTGCAAGTTAAATCGATCCATTTATGGATTGAAGCAAGCGTGAATGAATTCTTGAACCATTTTGATGTAATCATAATGGTATATGATTTAATTCAAAACGAAGATGATTCTTGTGTATATAGAGCGGTTAGAGAAAGTGCACTGACATTTATTGTCCTTTGTTGATGATATATTGCTTCTCGGCAATAACATTCCCATACTATAATCGAAGTGAAAGCTGGCTTTATAAAATTCTCCATGAAAAACCTGGGAGAGCCATGCTTTATTCTAGGAATAAAGATCTACTGGATAGATCTAGAAAGCTGCTGACACTCTCCCAGAGCTCGTATGTTATGAAAATGTAAGCGACCTGATGTCTCATATGCTTTGAGCATATGTAGTCACAATCAGGCCCATCCAGATGATGGTCACTGGATTGAGTAAAGAACATCCTTGAATATCTTGGATGAACTAATGATGCTTTCTGAGAATATGGGAAAATGAGAACTTGAGGTAACTGGGTTCACCGCTATAAGTTTCCAAACCGATAAAGACGACTGTAAGTCACAATTAGGGTACATATTTAGTTTGAATAAAGGTACAGTGAGCTGGAAATCTTCCAAGCAAGATACTGTTGCCGATTAAACAATAAAAGCGGAATATTGTTGCAGTTGATGCATCAAAAGAAGCATTTTGGATCTATAAATTCCTAATTGGATTAGGAGTAGTTCTGTTAGCAGCTGAGCTGGGCTACAACACAGGCTAAGGAACCGCGGTCTCATCAACGATCCAATTATGTACTTCAACTATTTCATCTGATTCGTTAGATCAAAAATCGTGGTGATGTGATGATCGAATAAATCACATCAGATGATAACTTTGCAAATCCGCTGGCGAAAGCTATTTCTCAGCAGAAGTTTGAGCGACCCGTACATAGTTCAAGTGTTGAACACTTGAGTGATTGGCTATAGGCCAAGTGGGAGATTGTTGGATAATTATGACCCATAGCATCACTATTTTGTAAAGAACATGATGATCTTGTACAAAATTAACTATGTGACAAAGGAAATTGCTCTTTTATCATTTGTAATTGGGTTACCTGGATATATAAATGATAAAAGTCCATATAATTAGTACCAGATTAATAAGATATGAGACAGTATTAATCCACGTAAGGTTTAATCATTAAATATCCCTAGTCGTAATATTATCGAGACTGGACATCGATAATGCGGAATATGCTAGTATTACACTTGTGCGCATTATGGAAGCTTAACGGAATAGTTCTCATATATTTGGGTATTTGATACTCATGCAAGTGTGATAGAAGGTTCTGTTTGCCGATGGTACGGGAACAGCTTCGCTCTGGATAGACCCCTCAGAATCCTATTGGTAGTATGACTATGTGTTTATGGGAATCCGAATCAGGGTAGGTGTATATGGTCTTAACCTGAGACTTGCATCGCTAATACTTGCGACAATCAGTATACTTTGGTTTTGGTCGTCCGGGGCTTTAACAGGTTCCGTGTACGCCTCTTCTGGGTATACTGAGAATCGTAGTGTATTGGGTGTAATGTCAAGATGGAAGTATCACTTAAGTCATATGGAGATGAAGATCACGCAAGGATACAGAACCGGTACTCTATAGTGCTATAGCCATCAGGAAAGTATGACTAGGTCATGACTTTCCAATCATAAAGAGACTAGTTGCTAGTGATCCGATATATGCTTCGTACGGGGCAGACACAACTCCAGCCCCAGGCCTAACATGCGATATCTGATACTGGATCGTAATACGCAATACTTAGTATACTACGCTTGATAAAGATCTTGTATTCCTTAAAAAAATATTTCTGGAGAATTGGGTAGGCACGTTGCTTTGCTAGAAGCCAACCATGTCTTGTAAATTGGTAAGAATGTGGTACCGGGTATGCACGTGTTCGGATAGTCCGATGACCTCATTTACTACCAACATATCCATGGATCTCTTGGGTCACCTCCCAAAGATTCACCGATGACAATTGACTCGAACAGAATTAATCTGGGATTAATTTTGAGAGAGAGAAAATTAATCTAGGATTAATTACTGTAAGAATTTATCTAGGATAAAATTCGGATAGAAAAGAGAGAACAATTAATTTGGAATTAATCGATTAAATAATATATTAGATATATTAATTGAAATTAGATTTCAAAGTTGAATTAAAATTGGAT
Source organism: Zanthoxylum bungeanum (assembly GCA_019454045.1). Classification (NCBI taxonomy): domain Eukaryota; kingdom Viridiplantae; phylum Streptophyta; class Magnoliopsida; order Sapindales; family Rutaceae; genus Zanthoxylum; species Zanthoxylum bungeanum. The sequence goes on along the minus strand of SKCR01041313.1, from coordinate 226,768 downwards.
TTTAATTCGGGCGAACGAATTAATTTATAATTAATTCGTAAGCGACTTTCGTAATAATTTTGCTAGGCATTGTTATTTAATTAAATTCGATTTAATTATGTCGCAACGACAAATTCGTTTATTCGGAATTAAACGAATCCGGGCCCGAGCGAAGTTGCGTGTTGTATTAGTCGACTTAAATTTAGAATTTAAAAGTGGTTGGACCCACTTCACTTACATCAAATTTGGTCATTTGATGGAAGTGGTTAGGCTTGATTTTGGGTTTGATTTGTTGACAAGTAAGGCTTGGCTTTGCTTATACTACACCCAAACCAAATTCAACACACAACCTAAGTATAAATTTACTTGTTGACTTTGGAAGTGTAATAAGGTTACTATTCACAACAACCAAACTCTCTCATTCTCCTTCTTCTAGCTATTGCCGAAACTTTCTCTACCTTGGAGTGTAAATTTTGTTTTTCAAAATTTGTAAAAGCTAGCACTTTTGGAGTTGATCAAGGTGATATGGAGACTCACCCAAGTGTTGGAAATACTAAAAGAGGGCTTGGAGCTTCCATCTTCAAGGAAATTTTTGAAACTTCTCATCCAAATCAATGTAAGTATTCCGCAACTTTCTTGATTAATTCACACAATAATCACGCTTAGAGATCCTGTGGCATGTCTAGGACACTAACAATCTAATATTCATATTACATCATTATACATTGTTCTATGTCAATCCATTAGCTTAAATACGTAAATTACGCATTTCCGAAAAATCTTCTAAAAAATTTTCGAAAACGCTGCGGAAGGATCCTAAGCCCCCGGAACTTCTATGGAATTACTCAAATAATATTATATCATCATAATTAATCTATATCCTTAATTACGTTCATCAAAGCACAAGTGCATGCGAAACTTGATTTTATCGGAAACTCTATTACTTATCGCATCTATCAAATTCGCTCTGATTTCTCTCGGATACTATATACACATATTCAATATACTAATGCTAAAAAAAAATTCAAATTATATCATTACACTACTCTACGAAGCTATTGGAAACATCCGAATATTTAGCGAAAAATTTGAAATTAACGAATTTTTTACCATGAGGTTTTACAGAGATTTCGAGGGTATATATGGACTCCAAACGATCCCACGAACATGCTGGAATCGAAGGAATTTCGATCAGATCTACTATTCATTTGATGTTATGATTCATCGTTGCTCGTTCTCCTCATTTTGCGTGCAACCGAGCACGTATAGAAAAAATGGTCAACGTTATCTTGTAGTACTCTCCGAGAGCTTCGATTTGACGGATGGCTGACCGGCGTAATCACACGCGTATAACGCAAGCGCACGTATTGTTCAAGTAGTATAAAAAGTATCGATCCCACGAGGACCTAAAACCTTTTGTTATCAATTTATGAAGTTAAATGTTTACAAGTATCTAATTGATTGATTGTTTGATTTGGTGGTGACTTTAAAACTTAAAACTATTCAGGGTTGTGAATCATTCCAATATCTTTTTAAAAGATGAAGTGGTTATTTTACGTTTGTGTAATATATTGGTTTATTAACCTGGAACATGAAACTATGTAAAAGCCTCTTCCGATGGTCAAATAAAAATACCCAGTATAACCCAATTAATCATATTCATATGTTAACCAAGTTATCTGAATTCATTAAGATTAAGTTCCAATTATGGCTACCCCCGCCCGACAAGCATATATTCCTATTATGTAAGGAAATCTATTAAATGGTTATCTATCCTCAAGGAATATCGTGGGCTATTGAGTCTAAGGTCTTTAACCTAAAATCTCTTTTCCAAGTTCATTTTAAGTTTACCAATTCAATTTTATTAATGGCCAGTTAATAAAAAGCATTAGGATTAAGGCTCAATAAATAAACCTTTATATTACCCAAACTGTAATTTAACCCCTTATAAACCGATGATATTGGATTTCATCACAACCCCAGATAACTGGCTTAGTTATGACACATATTTACGGGTAGTGACAACTTAAATAAAAGAAAAGACATAAAGTAAATGTTGGAAATTAAATTACTGGAAAGTAAATGCTGGAAATTAAATTACTGGAAAGTAAATTACTGGAAAGTAAATGCTGAAAGTAAATAAAGTAAAAGTACAATAAAGAAAATGCTGAGGTAAAATGATCCAATTTTAATTACTACTATTTTAGATATCTACCTCAAAGAAGAAAGTATGAATTTACAAATGAAATGGCTTGATATTTAGAGGCAAAAGTTTGCCTCGATCAAATCATCCACCAAATCCATTATTAATTGCTCCAATTATTGCTCCACCAAATCCATTATTAATTGCACCACTAATTGCTCCACTAAATCCATTATTAATTGTTATCATGTTTGGTGGGAGTTTGTGTTGGTTTCTATTAAGGTCCCAAGATCAATAATAAGCATGAAAACATGTGTGAATAACAGTCGAGAAGTTACAGAATACTTACATCAATCTGTTGAGCGACGCGGAGGAAACAAAATCTGATTTTGCTCGGCAGTGGACAAGTTGCAGCCCTCCATTTTTTGTTTTTGAGCTCCTCGAACAAGCTCCAAGCTTCGTCGAATGGTTCCCGGCTCATGGGTGGACTTTCCTATCACCTTCGCATGTCACGTAAGTGTGCTAGCACTTGAGATTTTGCCACAAAATCCCACTCTTGCTTCCTTCACTGCTTGGCATTATCAAAAACCAGTGAGTAATTTGGCCCCAAGGGCGTGAGAGAGAAGAGATAAGAGAAAAGAGAGAGTTAGTTGGTTTGATTCCAAATTTGTGTATCTTATACACACATTTGAATTTCAAATTCATTTCATGTGCATTTGCCTTTCAAAAAGTCAAATAATAATGGTACCAACCACTTCCATCACTCAATCCATCAAGTTGTCAAGTCACATCACTCAAAGTTACTAATGATTTGACGCTTGATGTGACTAGCGATTTGACGCTTGATTTGACTTGCGTGTCGTACTCGAATTCGAAATGCGAATGCGCTCGCAAATAATCCTGGGCTCGGGTTCGCTAATTCCAAATTAATGAATTTTCCGTTGCGTCGTAATTAAATGATTACGCCTAGCTAAGTCACTATTCACGTCGCTAACGAATTAATTCTAAATTAATTCGTTCGCCCGAATTAAAATCTAATTTTAATTCCGCGTCGAAATCCAATTTCGTTTAATATATCAAATATATTAATTTCTCGATTAATTCCAAATAAATCCTTATCTCTCTTTAATTGATATTTTATCCCAGATAAAATATCTCCTCAATTAATCCCAGATTAACTTTCTCTCTCTTCTAATTAATCCCAGATTAATTTAGAGTGCGAGTCATACGTCATCAGTGAATCTTTGGGAAGCGACCTATGAGATCCCCGGATATGTTGACAGTAAATTCGGTCGTCGGACTATCCGAACACGTAAGTACCAAGTACTACGTTTATACCGATTTACAAGACAAAGTTGGCCTCTAGCAAAGCGCCATAACTGCCCAATTCTCCGGAAATATCCTTACAGGAATAAAGGATCTATATCAGGCGTAATATACGTAATAATGCGTATTTCTGTCCTGTATCAGATGATCACGTGCAAGGCCTGGGGCAGGAATTGTGTCTGCCCCGTACGAAGCACATATCGGCAGTCTGGTGACTAGTCTCTATAATCGGATAAACATGACCTTGTCATTTTATCCCGATAGCTGCAGCATTTAAGAGAACCATTCCCGTATCTAATGTGACCATCATCTCCATATGACTGGAGTGACACTTCCGTCTTGACATCACACCCAACACACTACGATTCTCAATATACCCAGTATTGCCGTACACAGAACCTGTTAAAGCCCTGGACGACCTCAACCAAAGTATATTGATTGTCGCAAGTATTAGCGGTGCAAGTCTCAGGTTAAGACCAAATTATTTTGTTCTTCAAAGGTTTAGATATTTGAGTCTTCTTTAATATGGAACTTGAATTAGCTCAATCTGATATCGGTATAAAACGTTATGCCCAAAATATGACAGTTGCACAAAATTGGAATTTCTGAAACTGCACTTCGTTAGAACGCCCTTTTCCAATCTCCAAAATTAATATGTCAAGTCCAATTTTTACCCTTTTTTGATCCAAATTTCGTCCTAAATGATTTAATTGAGTCCCAATATTATTTTATCTGCAAAATAAAGTAAAACACATCAAAAAGTTCATCAAACCCGAGAAACTAAACAAAATATTAAGTAAAAGGGGTGGTAAATATTGATATATTTTCCGCTCATCACACCCCCAAACCTAACATTTTGCTAGTCCTCGAGCAAAACAACAAAATAAAATACAAGAAACAATTAAAATTAAACTAAGCCACTTTCGTAGGGATCACGATTGCATTTAGCGTATGCAACAAACCTTTAAACCCATAGGTGTCCCTAGTGGACGAGTTGTAGTCTCGTGATGGCTTACATCAATGATACCCACAAATGTTTGATAAAAGTAAAAAGATAGTAAAACTAATGCACACAAAAGAAAAAAGACAAGAGAAAATAGAATAAAGAAGTTAGTGACTAAGCATGTGAAACTTCTTATCCAAGTTAATAATTGTTTTCTTTCTTTCTAGATTACTGAATAAGTAAATTCTCCGATTATTTTTTTACCATTCTTCATATACACAGCCAACAAAATATTAATCAACTCATTTTGCCCACAATAGTCACAAGTGCAGATGAGAAGAGAGTAATATTTTTGTCCTAAAGTTATATCAGAATTCACACCTTTTTTAAAGCAATGAAATAATTTTTCTGATTTTTCTGATTTTTTTACTTGATTTTTTTTTCTTTTCTATTTTTTTATATACAATATCTTCCATCTATGTAGCGAGCTTTGGGTCAGGGACTCCTAAACCAGTTGGCTTTAGGGCACTAGGTGTTAAGACACCCATACAGACTTAATTACTCAGATTTCCGATATAAATGTATATATTTTTTTATTTTTTATTTTTTGCAACATCTTCGATCCATGTAACGAGTGTTGGGCCAGTGACTCCCAAACCAGTTGGTTTTAGGGCACTAGGTGTTAAAACACCCTTACAGACTTAATAAGTCGGATCTATGACGTTTTTTTTAACTCATCGCTTTTTTAGGTGATTCCTCAATTTAAACTAGAACACTGAATATTACAAACTTTTCAATTACATCTCATGTTCGTATGTTACCATGCATATTGATAATATTTGTCAAATGAACATATCAAGATCCATTTAAATCAGTTATAAGGAGAATTCACGAATTAAATAATTCAAAAGGAAATAAACAAAATTAACTTATTCCGAAATAGGTTGAGATACATCTCAGGAGTGGAAACTCCTTACACAACTATCTCACACCAATTTCACCTGATTAATCAAATTAAAAACACAAAAGAAAAAAAACAAAATATTTTTTTGATTTTTGTAAAATTTTTTAATTTTTTTTTGATTTTGTTTTTCAAAAATTTTAGACTAAAAAATAACAAAATAAAAATAAGATACTAGTCAATTATATTCCCCCCCAAACCTAAATGAGACATTGTCCCTAGTGTCTTAAAGAGTAGAAGATGAGTTTAGAAACAGTACCTGGTTAGCTGAAATTCTACATCTAAAATGAAAATTAGAGGTTAAGATCCAGATTTATTCGACGCTTCTTACCACGATCATCATCGGACCAGTTTATCTTGGAAATGGTAGGGTCGATTTGTGGTTCAAAGGCTAAGATTTGGTCAATTAAATCTGGGGCAGTTCTGGCAGTGAAGAGGAGTTCTTTTAATGGCTTTGACACGAACCCATTTCTCCGGGCATGATCAAGAAACACATAAAGAAAATCAAAAAATCTATCAGCATTGTACAGTCCAAGCGGTTTCTGGTGTATGTTCACGTTTTCCCAAGATAGTACTGTAAAAATTTCCTCCATCGTACCCAAGCCTCCTGGCAAAGCAATAAAAGCATCAGCACGGTTAATCATCTCTACCAGTCATTCAGACATACCTGGCACGAGTAGTTCCTCGCTGTTTGATGATCCAATAAGATTCGCCTCCGCCAAAGGTTTTGGGATGATTCCCGAGACTTGACTGCCTCCTTCTTGTACGGCCTTTGAAACGATCCCCATTAGTCCAAGATTGCCACCACCATATACCAAGTGCATATTCCTTGCAGCAATGACTCGACCCAATTCTTGTGTCGCTGTTACGTATTCTTGTTTAACACCAACACTGGTCCCGCAAAACACACAGATGTTTTCAACTCGTCTTCTTGAAGTAGCTTCCATTTTTATCTGGATGCCTTCAAAGGTGCAATGATAAGTTGAATTTATAGAACCTGAAAAGGGTGAGTAATAATAGCACAAGTATCTTCCAAAGGACGATTAGTAGCAAAAAAGTAAATCGTGAAAGGTCAAAAAGTAGTCTGGATCCTGTCGGAGAAAATAACAAAACAAATCACAATTATTAGGAAAAAAATAAAGAGATATAATATTTACAATAATGTAATGGCTTGAATGACGTCTATGCGTCAGGGATAAGCTTCCCATCCAATTTTCTTATAAATTGGCAAACATTGTCTTTTTGAGTCAGATTCTCGAGACTTAACTGTTGTCTTTCTTTACGGAATTGTGCATATAACATGCGAATTTCGTGATACACATATCCACTGGGATACGTCTCAAGAGTTTTAGATATGTCATCCAAAGACTCCTTACTCAAGCCATCCCTAATGAAATTAATCTTATCTTCGCGGTTATCAGACATCATTCCTAAAGATCGACAACGAGTATCACAAAACATACGAGCAAATTTATAACAAACACACATTCTTTTGGCTCTTCTCTTTTTAGTATATGTGCTTCTTCCTAAACCAGGCAGAGGTGAAATAAAATAGTCAGAGGACTCACCTGCCAATCGGACCCGTGCTTCAATAATCCAACGAATGTCAGTAGGTATACCTTTGATCATCAGTAGTCTCATCCGTTCCAAGCGAGCTTTGTAAACTTTCATTAGAGATTTTTGAAGGAGAGAAGGAAATTGCTTGTGAAGATTTGCGAGAGCATCTTCCATCCGTTCCCACTCTTGCTTCCTTCACTGCTCGACATTATCAGAAACCTGTGAGCAATTTGGCCTCCAAGGGCGTGAGAGAGAGGAGATGAGAGAAAAGAGAGAGTTAGTTGGTTTGATTCCAAATTTGTGTATCTTATACACACATTTGAATTTCAAATTCATTTCATGTGCATTTGCCTTTCAAAAAGTCAAATAATAATGGCACCAACCACTTCCATCACTCAATCCATCAAGTTGTCAAGTCACATCACTCAAAGTGACTAATGATTTAACGCTTGATGCGACTAGCGATTTGACGCTTGATTTGACTTGCGTGCCACACTCGAATTTGAATTGCGAATGCGCTCGTAAATAATCCCGGGCTCCGGTTCGCTAATTCCAAATTAACGAATTTTCCGTTGCGTCGTAATTAAATGATTACGCCTAGCGAAGTCACTATTCACGTCGCTAATGAATTAATTCTAAATTAATTCGTTCGCCCGAATTAAAATCTAATTTTAATTCCGCGTCGAAATCCAATTTCGTTTAATATATCAAATATATTAATTTCTCGATTAATTCCAAATTAATCGTTATCTCTCTTTAATTGATATTTTATCCCAGATAAAATATCTCCTCAATTAATTCCAGATTAACTTTCTCTCTCTTCTAATTAATCCCAGATTGATTTAGAGTGCGAGTAATACGTCATCAGTGAATCTTTGCGAAGCGACCCATGAGATCCCCAGATATGTTGGCAGTAAATTCGATCGTCGGACTATCCGAACACGTAAGTACCAAGTACTACATTTATACCGATTTACAAGACAAAGTTAGCCTCTAGCAAAGCGCCATGCCTGCCCAATTCTCCGGAAATATCCTTACAGGAATAAAGGATCTATATCAGGCGTAGTATACGTAGTATTGCGTATTTTTGTCCAGTATCGGATGATCACGTGCTAGGCCTGGGGCTGGAATTGTGTCTGCCCCATACGAAGCACATATCGGATGTCTGGTGACTAGTCTCTATAATCGGATAAACATGACCTTGTCATTTTATCCCGATAGCTACATCATTTAATAGAACCAGTACCGTATCCAACGTGACCATCATCTCCATATGACTGGAGTGACACTTCCGTCTTGACATCACACCCAACACACTACGATTCTCAATATACCCAATATTGGCGTACACAGAACCTGTTAAAGCCCTGGACGACCTCAACCAAAGTATATTGATTGTCGCAAGTATTAGCGGTGCAAGTCTCAGGTTAAGACCAAATACACCTACCCTGATTTCAGACTTCCATAGACACATAGTCATACTACCAATGGAATTCTGAGGGGGTCTATCCAGAGAGAAGCTATTTCCCGTACCATCGGTAAAACACAACCTCCTATTACACTTGCATGGGTATCCTATACCCAAATATATGAGAACTATGACGTTGTGCCTTCACAACGCGCACAAGTGTAATACTAGTCTTTTACGTATTTATCGATGTCCAATCTCAATAATACTCTGACTAGGGATATTTAATGATTTATCCTTTGTGGACTAATACTGTCTCATATCATTCTCCATCCAGGAACAAATCATATGGACCTCTCATCATTTATATATCTAGGTGATCTAATCACAAATGATAAGAGTGCAATCTCCTTTGTCACATAGTTAATTTGTACAACAACACAATGATCTGTACAAATAGTGACGCTATGGGTCATAATTATCCAACAATCTCCCACTTGGCCTATAGCCAGTCACTCGAGTGTCTGACACCCGAACTATGTACGGTTGGCTCAAACTGCTGAGAAAAGCTTTCGTCAGCGGATTTGCATGATTATCGTCTGATGTGATTTATTCGATCATCACATCGCCACGATGTATGATCCGAACGAATTTGATGATTATCGAAGTATATATCTGGATCGTTGATGAGACCATTAATTCTTTAGCCTGTGCTGACGCCTAGCTCAGCTGCTAACAGAATTATATCTAATCTAATTAGATTTATTATCGACCCAGAAGGCTTCTATTGCCGCCTCAGCTGTAACAATAACCCGCATTTGTTGTTTATTCGGTAATAGTATCTTGCTTGGAAGATTTCTAGCTCACTGTACCGTTATTCAAACTGTATAGTACCGATTTGCGACTTATAGTCATCTTTCTCGGTTAGGAAACTTGCTACAGTGATCCCAGTCACTTCAAGTTCTCCATCTCCATAGATTAAGACAGCATCCTTAGTTCTCTAAGATACTAACGGATGTTCTTAACTTCAATCCTATTACTATCACTTGGATTGGCCTGTTTGTGAATCCATATGCTCAAAGCGTATGAGACACCCGGTAGCGTATATTTTTCAATGTACGATTCAACGGAGACTTTTCGAAAGCCAAGCTTTCGCCGATAGTTATTTTATGGGAATATCATTTCCAAGAGATGACATATTATCATTATTTTATAGGACAGCTACTGTCAGTGCGCTCCCACTAACCCTTTTATATACACAAGAATCATTTCATTTTGAATTAAATCATACACCATTATGATTACATTAAAATGATAATTCCAAGAACCTATGCTTGCTTCAATCCAAACATGGATCGAATAACCTGCAAACTTTGTTTGCTAGTTTTGGTACGACAAAACCGTCAGGATGTTGTAAACATCCTCCAAAAGGTTTCCTTTTCAGGAAAGCGATTTTCCCGTTAAGCTGTCATATTTCATAAATGAAACATGCAGCGTTAGTAAGCATTATCCAAATGGATTCACCGTGGCAACAGGTAAAATGTTGAATCGTAATCAACACAATGTTGATAACGATACCTTTTCGCTACAAGCCTAGCTTAGTACGTTGGTATGTTGCCTTCCATGTATGTCTTCCTTGAAGACTTATACAGTACCAATAGGCACAATGCCTTGCGGTACATCAACTAGTATCCAAACTAAGTTGATATACATGGAATCCATTTCGGATGTCATGACACTTTGTCATAATCAGGGAGTCGATACCTTGTATCACTTCCTCATACGTAGTCAGTTGGTATACCTTAAAAGATTGACATCTTTATGAGGTGAGATCAGAAACCCATACCCCAGGTTGTTTTCTGACTCTCTCCGACTACGCGGTTCTTGTGTATACGAAGATTAATGGTAATAGTTTCATCCTTGATGAACTATTTGTGTTCCATTAGGATTCGGTGCTTTGAACAGTATTACTCCGATTTTCATCGAGTTTTACTATCCTCCCACTTACCACTGCATATCGGTATTCCTCTTAGGAAAACCGCATGGTGAGCAACAATCTTATTGTTCTCTCGTGAGTTATAAGTACTATACTTTGGTAACCCCAGGATAACCTACAATTGGCACTTATCCTATTTGGGTTTTAGTTTGGCATCATCCAAACATATGCCTAACATACCCAAATTATCAGGAATGAGAAACCCGGTTTCTTTCCTGTTCATATCTAATATGAAATCTGTGAAACAGATTTTAATGGAACCTTATTCAAAATAAGTTCTGCACTGTTTAAAGCTTATCCTTTGAAGGAAATGGTAGCTCAGAGCGACTCATGATTAACCTTATCATGTCCAACAAAATTCGATTACTCAGTTCGGACACACCATCAAATTGACGTGTTCCGGGAGGAGTCCTCATTGAAAGAACACTTTACTCTTTCAAGTATATTAGAAAATTATTGCTTAAGTATTTTCCATTACGGTCTAACCGTGACGATTTAATACTTTAGCCGATCTGTTTGTCTATTTCGTGTCGAAACTGTAAAAGTTTCCAATTTGTGTTTCAAAAGAGACACATAACCATAACGCGATGCCACATCCGTAAAGGTCAAGAAATATTCATATCCACATCTAGCCTTGCTAGACATGGGCCCATTTGCTTCACTATGAACTAGGGCTAACAGATCAGTGGCATTAACACTTTTACCAAGTAAATGTGTTATAGGCACATTGCCCAATAAACTAGATTCGTAGACTTTTTTTTTTAATTGGAATCAAATTGGTCCGAGTACCCACTCTTCAAAAGTGTGGATATACGAGTCTTGTTTAATTGTGTCCCAGACAACAATGCCACAATATGTTTCTTCTGATCAAATCAGTTCGAGCTATTTGTTTGTCATGTTAAACGTTTGAGATTTTATTTATATTCAAAATATAAATTCTGTTATTCACATTTAATGTGTTTATCTCAATATCATCCTTATATAATAAAGCACTTTAGTGTTCTAGAATATAAAGGTTCACCCGCAGCGGGTTAAACACTGATATAGAGATAATGTATCTAGTCAAACTAGTTACATTATTAACAGTTTCAAAATTTAGGTACACACCCGAAGGGTAGTTCTTAAACTTAGGTATCTATGGTTAAAATAGCGAATTTCGTCCCGTTTCCTATTCGCAGATAAATCTCTATTGAAGTCAGTATCCTGTTCAAAACAGATTCTGAACATCAATATATATTTATATCACACTAAGTATCTAAAATCTAATTTTAATACTAGCTGTGAACATAATTTTGACAAACATATTTGAAGTCAGAGCCTTGCTCGTCTTCAATTCCTTCATGTCTGCTTTGTCCAAACGGCAGTCACGCTTCCGCGATCCCGTTTGCCACATTTAGGCAGACATTTTGGGATATGTCCTTTATCTTCCCAGAAGATTATAATGATTTTGCCTTTGCCAGTTTCAACACTCCAGAAGCCTTTGGCCAAGCCTTGGCCTTCTAGAATATCAAAGTAAGGTGCGTCTTGCGCTACTTGTCTAATTGCAAACTTTGACTTTATCTCATTGAGAATAGTCATTAACTATCCAAGAGTTTACTATTGCAATTTTAGTACTTCTAAAATCTAAGTATAGATTTATGAATATCCTTCAATTTCAGTATCATAATTTAAGGATCTAACCCTTAGTTCTAATAAAAAAATTAAGGAGTCTACTGCGACAAGCTTAATGGATTAAGCACTTAAGTTATCATCACATGATCTTCCAAAGATTATGCTCTACTATTTGCTTAACTCCGGGCTTAGGCATAATATGTTATTTTATCAAATAAAGTAACTTATTATTTTCGAGGACCATCCTGAAATTTAATTCCCAATTTGAAAATTAAACCATTTAAATACATTTTCCCTAGGATTATGTTTTAAATGTCAATCTTTCAATTATATCTTGATTTTAATAGTCCAACTATTTAATCAACGATTTAGGTACTATTTAATATAATGATTACTATAGTCCAACTATATAATCAGCTATACTTTTAATATATTAAAATCAATTATATTGATTACTATAATCCAATTATAAAATCAACTATAAATGAATAGTTTGAATATAGTCCAACTATTTATTAAAACAACAATTTAAATATTAGTCCAACTAACATTTAATTTATTTGACGAATGATATTTGAATAAGCGCGTATGGCAAGTAATTAAACGAGTATTGCAAATTCAATTCTTGCCTCTAACCCTCTGTCGAGTACTCGGGAAACCGTGTTTCCTAGCGGGTTAGGATCCCGTTAAATATCACACAATCTTGACTTTGGCCAACAAATTGTATGATAATTAACTAGGTAGATCTCTAAGATCAATTGAATCTAATCCAATTCCTAGATCCAGTAGGGGGACATCCAAATCCGAAATATATATCTTATATATGCCAATACATCCAATGTATTACCTAACCTTTTTCCTCTGAATCAACTAAGCCTTGGCTTTGGCACAACAAACTTAGTGATCCCAGTCAAGCGCGACCCATTGACCATGGAAAGCTTCGTAATCAATGTCGATGGACAAGAAGTGGTCTTGACTTTGGCCAACAAACCACAACTTGGACAAGACACTGATATGGAACAAAGCCTTCGTGATTCAAACACATCCTCGACAGACAAAGGCTTTGACTTTGGCCAACAAACCAATGCCGTCTTAGATCTTGAGTAAGAATCACTCAATGGAAGGAAAAACGATTAATATTATTTGAGGGTTTTTCGCGTGCAAATTGGCAACCAATTTATTATCTTTGTTAAGGTCTCATCATCATACACCCTTAAACATGCATTCTAAACACATAATAAAGCGCATATGAATAAAATAATAATGATATGCAGATGGATACTTAACACAATGATCCTAGATCAAATCTCCCCATTTCTCTCTCCCGCTAGCACATGTATTACTTCTACCCGTTACACTACACTTCTAAAGAAACCTCATTTACATTGAGGGGAATAGGTGAGAAGAGAATACAAAGAATAAGAGGTAATAAGGCTGGACACGCAGGTCCAATTAATAAATCAAATTTATTACAATAATTTCTAAAATTGTCCCACCCATCTAATATCCATCCGATATACATTATTCATGCATCGCAACCATGTATTCACACAATCATGTTATCAATCAATCTAATCAAATTAATTAATATGATAATTAGTGATCATCCAATGTTCAAACAACGATTTGATTTTGTTCGAGTCAAACTCATTTTTGCGAATAAGTACTCAAAGTACGAATTCTCGAATTAAATTAAACTACATAATTAAATCCAATTCAATATGCATTTAATTCTAATTCGCTTATTTGATTCCAAATTAAATATCACACTTTATTAATGAACTTTTACGACTTAAATTCCAAATTTAATCGCAACGGGTCTAAAAGCCCGATTAACGTCCAACGTCAATTTAATTAAAGTCCAATGGGCTTTTAATTAATTTCTTAAGGCGTGGACTTTTGGTCAACTCAGGTCAAACCGATAACCAAAGTCCAATCCGGGAGTTACCCCATAAGCCCATAAATCAATTTTGGCCCATTAGGCCCAATTAAACTTTAAAGGTCCATTAAGTCGCATTTGGGCTTTATGGATGCGGTTTTGGGCCTAATTGGATCCAACCAATTTTGCCTAAACCCAACTTTGTACAACAAAGCCCAATAAGCCCAATTACAACATAAAAGCCCAAATCCAATTTTAAGGCCCAATTAATTAAATACAAAAAATCCAATTTCATATTTAATTAACCTAAAGTGTATATCATGATTAATCACCCAAATTAACATTTCTAAAACATCAATTTCTATAATTAATCATGCTCATTTTCATCATCACATGTCCAACACATTTTGATTAAAATCAAACCCAAACATGCTTTATCATTCTCGGCAATGGAGGGGATTTTTGTGTCCGATTCGAATTCAATCCAATTAATTCCACAATCGACATTAAATCACATTCCTCAATGGTTTCAAGTCATCCAATGATCAACGAAACAAAAATCACCAAGATAATAAGGGCTTCACACTCTCGGCTTTTAGGGTTTATTATGCCAAATTACAAATCCAATCCAATTGAATCAAATTCAACATTAAATAAACATTCCCTAATGATTTCCAACACATCTAATGAATCAAAAATCAAAATCACCAAGACATATAGGATCACCAACCATTCGGCCAACACATCCAATTTTGGGGAAAATTGTTCCAAATCAATTTTCTTGAAATTGATCAAATCAAACTTCAATTCAACATGTTATAAGCATACTCAAACATCCAATTAATTCAAATCATGCTCAAAAATATTTTGCCCAAATTTTAAGCCCTAAACTTTTTCATGCTCAAACCTTGCTCTAGATGCCATTGTTGGTTTCTATTAAGGTCCCAAGATCAATAATAAGCATGAAAACATGTGTGAATAACAGGCGAGAAATTGCAGAATACTTACATCGATCGGTTGAGCGACGCGGAGGCAACAAAATCTGATTTTGCTCGGCAGTGGACTGGTTGCAGCCCTCCATTTTATGTTTTTGAGCTCCTCGAACAAGCTCCAAGCTTCGTCGAATGGTTCCCGGCTCATGGGTGGACTTACCTATCACATTCGCATGTCTCGTAAGTGTGCTAGCACTTGAGATTTTGCCATAAAATCCCACTCTTGCTTCCTTCACTGCTCGGCATTATCAGAAATCAGTGAGCAATTTGGCCCCAAGGGCGTGAGAGAGAGGAGATGAGAGAAAAGAGAGAGTTAGTTGGTTTGATTCCAAATTTGTGTATCTTATACACACATTTGAATTTCAAATTCATTTCATGTCATTTGCCTTTCAAAAAGTCAAATAATAATGGCACCAACCACTTCCATCACTCAATCCATCAAGTTGTCAAGTCACATCACTCAAAGTGACTAATGATTTGACGCTTGATGCGACTAGCGATTTGACGCTTGATTTGACTTGCGTGCCGCACTCAATTCGAAATGCGAATGCGCTCGCAAATAATCCCGGGCTCTGGTTTGCTAATTCCAAATTAATGAATTTTCCGTTGCGTCGTAATTAAATGATTACGCCTAGCGAAGTCACTATTCACGTCGCTAACTAATTAATTCTAAATTAATTCGTTCGCCCGAATTAAAATCTAATTTTAATTCCGCGTCGAAATCCAATTTCGTTTAATATATCAAATATATTAATTTCTCGATTAATTCCAAATTAATCGTTATCTCTCTTTAATTGATATTTTATCCCAGATAAAATATCTCCTCAATTAATCCCAGATTAACTTTCTCTCTCTTCTAATTAATCCCAGATTAATTTAGAGTGCGAGTCATACGTCATCAGTGAATCTTTGGGAAGCGACCTGTGAGATCCCCAGATATGTTGACAGTAAATTCGGTCGTCGGACTATCCGAACACGTAAGTACCAAGTACTAGGTTTATACCGATTTACAAGACAAAGTTGGCCTCTAGCAAAGCGCCATACCTGCCCAATTCTCCGGAAATATCCTTACAGGAATAAAGGATCTATATCAGGCGTAGTATACGTAATATTGCGTATTTCTGTCCTGTATCAGATGATCACGTGCTAGGCCTGGGGCAGGAATTGTGTCTGCCCCGTACGAAGCACATATCGGCAGTCTGGTGACTAGTCTCTATAATCGAATAAACATGACCTTGTCATTTTATCCCGATAGCTGCAGCATTTAAGAGAACCATTCCCGTATCCAACGTGACCATCATCTCCATATGACTGGAGTGACACTTCCGTCTTGACATCACACCCAACACACTACGATTCTCAATATACCCAGTATTGGCGTACACAGAACCTGTTAAAGCCCTGGACGACCTCAACCAAAGTATATTGATTGTCGCAAGTATTAACGGTACAAGTCTCAGGTTAAGACCAAATACACCTACCCTGATTTTGGACTTCTATAGACACATAGTCATACTACCAATGGAATTCCGAGGGGGTCTATCCAGAGCGAAGCTGTTTCTCGTACCATCGGTAAAACACAACCTCCAATTACACTTGCATGAGTATCCTATACCCAAATATATAAGAACTATGCCGTTGTGCCCTCACAACACGCACAAATGTAATACTAGTCTTTTACGTATTTATCGATGTCCAATCTCAATAATACTCTGACTATGGATATTTAATGATTTATCGATTTATCCTTTGTGGACTAATACTGTCTCATATCATTCTCCGTCCAGGAACAAATCATAGGGACCTCTCATCATTTATATATCTAGGTGATCTAATCACTAGGGGTGGGCGCGGTTCGGTTTGGTTTTACGGTCCGGTTTTTTTTACCTCCCAAACCAAACCATTAAATAACGGTTTGGTTCGGATTGAAAATTTTTTAAACCAGCGGTTTACGGATTGGTTTGGTTCGGTTTACGGATTATTCTACTTAAAACAATTTTTCATCTACTTAAGGGAAGACAAAAAAAAAAAAAAACTAGTCGCAATCTTATAAAATAAAGACAAAACTAGCCACAACCAAAATTCTGGGATTCCACTTGACTCTTGTCTGTTATCAAAGTGAAGCACTAGCTTTGAAGAATCTAAACTTTACTGGGTTTCAGTAGAATCTCTAGAATTAACATGTGTTAGTCAGATTGCAAAACATTAAAAGACATTAATTTTAAGGCTTCTAGTTTGTGCAACACTGACGAAGTTAAACCACAATACATCAACATGCTATATCTCAAGCTCGCTGATGTATATGTACCTGAATCTAAAATTTATATATTAAACAAAAGCCCTACCTCAATAGTTCATATAAATAGGAGAAACTTGCCTCATGGATGATTGCAATCCTTCTTTGGGCATCATCGAGTTGGGTCCGAACTGCTTCTACGACTTGCAAGATGAGCTTCTGATGCGATGTTCCTGTACATATAGGAGAACTAATAAACAAAAAATCCAGCACAGGACATGTTCAATACATTTTTATATGAATAACATAGACAAGTTAATAGATTGAATTAATCCAATTCTGTCTAGATCCCAAAATTTTTTACTGAAGGATTAAAAGATTTTGGTTTCTTTCTCAAAATATCTGCTCAAAATTATGGCATTTTATGGATTTCTATTGACAGTCTCGAATCTATTCAAATTAGTGACTCGTCAACATTGATCATTGGAATTTCCTTATGCAAAACACATGGAATAAGTGGACCACTAACCTAATTCGTCCACTGCTTCCAATCAAAGCTTTAAATTAAAACTAGTGCATTTTCATTTTTCAGTACCCAAAATCACTTGAGCCAAATGAAAAAATTGGAAAGTAAATATTAACAATAACAACGGCAATAATCCATCCTTATCATACTCTGCTTTTTCACGGTTCCATTCAGTTCAAGCTGGTGGGCTTGCAGCACTTCAAGAGTATTCTGACTGTTCTGGAGATGATGATGAATGTCTCCCTTGAATTTTTTATGAATCAACTTCAGTTGTTATTGTTTAAGGCGTCGCCTATATAAAACAGCAACAAAGGAATCCAAATAAAAAAAAGAACTCGATTTCCATGCTTTAAAAAATAAATTAATTGGACAAGATGAACGATGAAGTGTTAAAGTAATAATCAAAGCTTACACTTCAAACCGACAAACTGAAATACACCATCACCTTCATGGACATGACAATTCATTTATTGGTGGAAATAATCAAAGAAAATAGTGAAAAGTATGATATTTAACATCTTTACTTGAGTTACTCACCTTAAACAAAAACAAGATTATCAACAAAAACTCACCTTAAAGATGACAGCTTGAGATGGCGAGAGCGAGAGAGCAGCAGCGAGAGAGAGAGTGACAGCTTGAGATGGAGAGAGCGAGAGAGCAGCAACGAGAGAGAGAGTGACAATGAGAGATGAGAGAAGAGTGATGAGCGACAGAGAGAGACTGAGAGATGAGGAAAAATCTAGGGTTTTGTTTTAATTATAACGGTTCGGTTTGGTTTAACAGGTGCGGTTCGGATTCACACATAAACCGAACCGTAAACCATTTGGGGTGGGTCAATCCGAACTGTAAACCGAACCGTTAGAAAAAAAATCGTAAATTCGGTCCGGTTTGGTTCGGTTTGCTGTCTGGTTCGGTTCGGTCGGTTTTTTTGCCCACCCCTACTAATCACAAATGATAAGAGTGCAATCTCCTTTGTCACATAGTTAATTTGTACAACAACACAATGATCTGTACAAATAGTGACGCTATGGGTTATAATTGTCCAACAGTTTGACTATTTTTATTTTTTATTTATTTATTTGCTTTGAAAATGACTTTAATAATTACGCATAACACACTTTTGGATGTTTTATCAATTTCGGTCATGAAATCTTCAGAATTAGAAATTATTTTGTTCTTCAAAGGTGTAGATCTTTGAGTCTTCTTTAATCTAGAACTTGAATTAGCTCAATCCAATATCAGAATAAAACGTTATGCCTAAAATATGACAGTTGCACAAAACTGGAATTTCCGAAACTGCACTTCGTTAGAACGCCCTTTTCCAATCTCCAAAATTAATATGTCAAGTCCAATTTTTACCCTTTTTGACCCACATTTCGTCCTAAATGATTTCATTGAGTCCCAATATTATTTTATCCGCAAAATAAAGTAAAACACATCAAAAACTTCATCAAACCCGAGAAACTAAACAAAATATTAAGTAAAAGGGGCGGTTAATATTGATATATTTTCCGCTCATCACACCCCCAAACCTAACATTTTGCTAGTCCTCGAGCAAAACAACAAAATAAAATACAAGAAACAATTAAAATTAAACTAAGCCACTTTCGTAGGGATCACGATTGCATTTAGCTTATGCAACAAACCTTTAAACCCATAGGTGTCCCTAGTGGACGAGTTGTAGTCTCGTGATGGCTTACAGCAACGATACCCACAAATGTTTGATAAAAGTAAAAAGATAGTAAAACTAATGCACACAAAAGAAAAAAGACAAGAGAAAATAGAATAAAGAAGTTAGTGACTAAGCATGTGAAACTTCTTATCCAAGTTAATAATTGTTTTCTTTCTTTCTAGATTACTGAATAAGTAAATTCTCCGATTATTTTTTTACCATTCTTCATATACACAGCCAACAAAATATTAATCAACTCATTTTGCCCACAATAGTCACAAGTGCAGATGAGAAGAGAGTAATATTTTTGTTCTAAAGTTATATCAGAATTCACACCTTTTTAAAGCAATGAAATAATTTTTCTGATTTTTCTGATTTTTTTACTTGATTTTTTTTCTTTTCTATTTTTTTATATACAATATCTTCCATCTATGTAGCGAGCTTTGGGTCAGGGACTCCAAACCAGTTGGCTTTAGGGCACTAGGTGTTAAGACACCCATACAGACTTAATTACTCAGATTTCCGATATAAATGTAATATTTTTTTTATTTTTTATTTTTTGCAACATCTTCGATCCATGTAACGAGTGTTGGGCCAGTGACTCCCAAACCAGTTGGTTTTAGGGCACTAGGTGTTAAAACACCCTTACAGACTTAATAAGTCGGATCTATGACGTTTTTTTTAACTCATCGCTTTTTTAGGTGATTCCTCAATTTAAACTAGAACACTGAATATTACAAACTTTTCAATTACATCTCATGTTCGTATGTTACCATGCATATTGATAATATTTGTCAAATGAACATATGAAGATCCATTTAAATCAGTTATAAGGAGAATTCACAAATTAAATAATTCAAAAGGAAATAAACAAAAATTAACTTGTTCCGAAATAGGTTGAGATACATCTCAGGAGTGGAAACTCCTTACACAACTATCTCACACCAATTTCACCTGATTAATCAAATTAAAAACACAAAAGAAAAAAAACAAAATATTTTTTTGATTTTTGTAAAATTTTTTAATTTTTTTTTGATTTTGTTTTTCAAAAATTTTTGACTAAAAAATAACAAAATAAAAATAAGATACTAGTCAACTATTCCCCCCCCCCAAACCTAAATGAGACATTGTCCCTAGTGTCTTAAAAAGTAGAAGATGAGTTTAGAAACAGTACCTGGTTAGCTAAAATTCTACATCTAAAATGAAAATTAGAGGTTAAGATCCAGATTTATTCGACGCTTCTTACCACGATCATCATCGGACCAATATCTTTCAAAGGCTAAGATTTGGTCAATTAAATCTGGGGCAGTTCTGGCAGTGAAGAGGAGTTCTTTTAATGGCTTTGACACGAACCCATTTCTCCGGGCATGATCAAGAAACACATAAAGAAAATCATAAAATCTATCAGCATTGTACAGTCCAAGCGGTTTCTGGTGTATGTTCATGTTTTCCCAAGATAGTACTGTAAAAATTTCCTCCATCGTGCCCAAGCCTCCTGGCAAAGCAATAAAAGCATCAGCACGGTTAATCATCTCTACCAGTCGTTCAGACATACCTGGCACGAGTAGTTCCTCGCCGTTTGATGATCCAATAAGATTCGCCTCCGCCAAAGGTTTTGGGATGATTCCCAAGACTTGACTGCCTCTTTCTTGTACGGCCTTTGAAACGATCCCCATTAGTCCAAGATTGCCACCGCCATATACCAAGTGCATATTCCTTGCAGCAATGACTCGACCCAATTCTTGTGTCGCTGTTACGTATTCTGGTTTAACACCAACACTGGTACCGCAAAACACACATATGTTTTCAACTCGTCTTCTTGAAGTAGCTTCCATTTTTATCTGGATGCCTTCAAATGTGCAATGATTAGTTGAATTTATAGAACCTGAAAAAGGTGAGTAATAATAGCACAAGTATCTTCCAAAGGACGATTAGTAGCAAAAAAGTAAATCGTGAAAGGTCAAAAAGTAATCTGGATCATGTCGGAGAAAATAAAAAAACAAATCACAATTATTAGGAAAAAAATAAAGAGATATAATATTCACAATAATGTAATGGCTTGAATGACGTCTATGCGTCAGGGATAAGCTTCCCATCCAATTTTCTTATAAATTGGCAAACATGGTCTTTTTGAGTCAGATTCTCGCGACTTAACTGTTGTCTTTCTTTACGGAATTGTGCATATAACATGCGAATTTCGTGATACACATATCCACTGGGATGTGTCTCAAGAGTTTTAGATATGTCATCCAAAGACTCCTTACTCAAGCCATCCCTAATGAAATTAATCTTATCTTCGCGGTTATCAGACATCATTCCTAAAGATCGACAACGAGTATCACAAAACATACGAGCACATTTATAACAAACACACATTCTTTTACTCTCTTTCTCTTTTTAGTATATGTGCTTCTTCCTAAACCAGACAGATGTGAAATAAAAGAGTCAGAGGACTCACCTGCCAATCGGACCCGTGCTTCAATAATCCAACGAATGTCAGTAGGTATACCTTTGATCATCAGTAGTCTCATCCGTTCCAAGCGAGCTTTGTAAACTTTCATCAGAGATTTTTGAAGGAGAGAAGGAAATTGCTTGGGAAGATTTGCGAGAGCATCTTCCATCTTGAAATGACTTAACCTGTAAAAACTAAACACACAAAAATTAAAAGACACCAAATCACAATATATACAAATTGCATGGGTTGCCTCCCAGATAGCGCTAAGTTTAATGTCGTCAGCTAGACATGATTTCCCGAACGTTAGGCTGGATCTGAAAGTGTGACACTTTCTTTTTGTCTCTCAAATGATTCTCCCCAGTAGTGCTTGACACGCTTGTTTTTAACCTTGAATGTTTTTTTGGAGTCAGGATCATGTAACTCAACGGCTTTATCTGGTAAAACCTTGGTGATTAAGAATAGAACCTGACCACCGTGATTTTGGCTTCCATGGGAAGAGTTTCAAGCTTGACTTGTTTAACAGTACCCTCTACCCTGATTCCAGTTGTATGCACACTAACTTCTCATCATGTCTCTTCTTGGCCTTTTCTTTGTACAATTTGGCATTCTCAAAAGGCTGTATGTGAAATTCCTCCAATTCGTTGAGTTGGTGGAACTGTTCCTATTCTGTTGCTTGTAGTGCAAGAATAGGCTTCTTCAGTGCGCAGTACGCTTTATCTTCCGGCTCCACAGGTAATTGACATGCTTTAAGTTTGTCAGTAGAACTTTGCATTGCATCGCAAGTCTGGATTGTACTATTTATCACATCAAGTCTGAAACATTCCTTCTTCTCGTCATTCGGGAAATTCATGGCTTTGAAAACATTGAATGTTACTTCTTGGTCTGTACCATCATGGTTAGTTCTCCTTTTTGTACATCAATAATAGTTCGACTTGTAGCCAAGAATGGTCTCCCGAGGATGATCGGCACGTCTTCATCTTCCTTCATATCAAGGACAATAAAATCTGCTGGGAAAATGACTTTGTCAACTTTGACTAGCACATCTTCAACTACACCTATTGGAAATACGAGCGTTCTATCAGCAAGTTGTAGAGAGACTGAGGTGGGTATTGTTTCTCTAATCCGTAATTTCCTGAAAATAGAAAAAGGCATCAAATTAACACTCGCACCTAAATCACACAAAGCCTTACCGAAGTCATGTTCTCCTATGGTGCAAGGAACAGTGAAACTGCCAGGATCTTTCAATTTTCGAGGAAGCTTCCTCTAGATAATAGCACTGCATTCTTCTGATAATGCTACTGTCTCGTAATCTCCCAATCTCCGCTTTTGTGAAAGAATGTCTTTCATGAATTTGACATAGCTGGGCATTTGTTCCGACGCTTTTGCAAATGGAATATTGATATGCAGCTTTTTGAAGATCCCCAGGAACTGAGAAAACTGCTTGTCTAGTTTATTCTTCTGGAGACGCTGTGGAAAAGGTGGAGGTAGAGTGATTATTTCTTGATCTTTTTCCTTTGCTTATTTTTCCTCCATCTGTGGAACTGCTTCGCTTCTTTCTTTTGGAACTTCCTCAGCAGTTGCCTTGATTCCAACATCTTTGTTGATTTCAGTACCATTTTTTAACCTGATGGCATGACATTGCTCATTCCACATGTTCCTTGGATTTGGTTCTGTGTTGCTAGGAAGGTTACCTGGCGGTTTGTAACTCTGAGCATTGGCCAGTTGTCCAATTTCATTCTCCAGTGCTTTAATGGAAGCAGATTGGATTTGAAAAATAGCATTATATGCTGATTGTTGCTTTTTGAACATCTCTGCAATCCATTCTTTCATTTCTGGTTCTTTTTCAAACTCCTGGCTTTTGTTTTGCTGTTGAAATCCAGGTGGTGGATTGTTCTTTTGCCCTGAATTGTTTTTCCATGAAAAATTGGGATGATTCCTCCACCCTGGATCGTAGGTGTTGGAATATGGATTGTTCCCATGTCTGTTGAAATTGTTGACATAGTTCACCGTTTCTTCATGTTGGTTTGGCTCTAGTGCTCCTCCATATGGTGAACGTGTGGCTCTGTTGATGTTTACAACTTGCGTGCTAAGTGTTTCCAGGCTTTTACACATTTGCTCCAACTTAGTATCCACTTCCGAGTTAGCTCCAACTTCATAAATTCCTGCAATTCGTTGAATCATGCTTCTTTCTGTTGGCCACAATGAATTGTTGTTAGCCATTTCTTCAATTAAGACCCAGGCTTGATCTTCTCCTTTTACCATCAAAGCTCCTCCAGCAGCAGCATCAATTGTGGTTCTCATCAATAAAGAAATTCCATTGTAATAGGTTTGAACTTTTAGCCATTTTGCAATCCCATGGTGAGGACATTTCCGAAGCAAATCTTTGTACCTTTCCCAAGCTTCGTAGAGAGTTTCCGAGTCAAGTTATACAAAGGATGTGATGTCATTTCTCAGTTTTGCTGTTCTGGCTGGTGGAAAGTACTTTGCAAGGAATTTGATGGCTAGAGTATTCCAAGTTGTGATGGAACCTGCTGGTAATGAATGTAACCAAGCCTTAGCTCTGTCTTTCAAGGAATATGGAAAAACTCGCAGTCTTATTGCTTCTTCAGCCGCTCGGTTGTAATTGAAAGTACCGCAAACTTCCAGGAAGTTGCTGATATGAGCATTAGGATCTTTAGTTGCATTCCCCCCGAACTGAACTTACTGCTGAATCATCTGAATGCATGTTTTGATGTCACAAGCATTTGCTGGTAAGAGAGGAAATACAATACATGAAATGAGGCTGTCAACCACAGGAATGGTTCTGTCTCGAATAGGAATTGATGGTGTAACTTCCAAAGGTTCAGGTTCCATGTTAACGATTGCTTCTTGGCCTTCTCGTCTTTCCCTTCTCAACTGTCTGATGGTTCTTTCAATCTTTGGGTCAAGCGGTCGGATTTCAAAGGTTTTGGTTCGTCTCATGTAGTTTCTGAGAACCTGAAACACAAGAAAACAAAAATAATAAGAAAAAGAGAATTAGACACAAGTAATGTATCTAACCTCAAAACTAATAGCGAAAGATAAATAAGTCCCCGGCAACGGTGCCAAAAACTTGACCGGCGTAATCACACGCGTATAACGAAAGCGCACGTATCGTTCAAGTAGTATAAAAAGTATCAAGCCCACGAGGACCTAAAACCTTTTGTTATCAATTTATGAAGTTAAATGTTTACAAGTATCTAATGGATTGATTGTTTGATTGGGTGGTGACTTTAAAACTTAAAACTATTCAGGGTTGTGAATCCTTCCAATATCTTTTTAAAAGATGAAGTGGTTATTTTACATTTGTGTAATATATTGGTTTATTAACCTGGAACACGAAATTATGTAAAAGCCTCTTCCGATGGTCAAATACAAATACCCAATATAACCCAATTAATCATATTCATATGTTAACCAAATTATCTGAATTCATTAAGATTAAGTTCTAATTATGGCTACCCCCGCTCGACATGTATATTTCTATCATGTAAGGAAATCTATTAAAGGGTTATATATCCTCAAGGAAGATCGTGGGCTATTGAGTCTAAGGTCTTTAACCTAAAATCTATTTTCCAAGTTCATTTTAAGTTTACCAGTTATTAATGGCCAGTTAATAAAAAGCATTAGGATTAAGACTCAATAAATAAACTTTTATATTACCCAAACTGTAATTTAACCCCTTATAAACCGGTGATAATGGATTTCATCACAACCCCAGATAACTGGCTTAGTTAGACACATATTTATGGGTAGTAAAAACTTAAATAAAAGAAAAGACATAAAATAAATGCTGGAAATTAATTACTGGAAAGTAAATGCTGAAAGTAAATAAAGTAAAAGTACAATAAAGAAAATGCTGAGGTAAAATGATCCACTTTTATTATTACTATTTTAGATATCTCCCTTAATATAATATATTAACTTTGTGTGATAATTACCAACCAGCCATATAGGCGGTATCCTGATTAAGTCAAATTAATAATTAATTACCAACCGACCAACCAGGCGGTATCCATGCTTAGTCAGGTTAAAACCAATTTATAATTAATTACCAACCGACCAATATGGCGGTATCCTCGTTAAGTCAGATTTTAAATAGTTATTATATTATAATTATGGGAGATTAATCTAAATAGCAATAATAAAAGTTTACCTTTTACCCCAGCAAGGGGGAGTTACCTCCTCATTACTTGAAAAGTAAAAACTGAAAAAGTAAAGAAAGGAAAGTACTGTGCGTAAAAGTAAATTACGGAAAGTAAAAACTGAAAAGTAAAGAAAAGAAAGTGCGAAAACGGAAATTAATTACTGAAAGCTGTAAATAAAAAAACAAGATACAATCTTTTTAGTTATTCTTAAGGAATTTCAAAGAAGAAAGTATGAATTTACAAATGAAATTGCTTGGTATTTATAGGCAAAATTTTTCCTCCATCAAATCATCCACCAAATCCATTATTAATTGCTCCAATTATTGGTCCACAAAATCCATTATTAATTGCTCCACTAATTGCTCCACCAAATTCATTATTAATTGCTATCATGTTTGGTGGGAGTTTGACTATTTTTTTTTTTTTATTATTATTATTTTTTTTGCTTTGAAAATGATTTTACTAATTACGCATAACACACTTCTGGATGTTTCATCAATTTCTATCATGAAATATTCAGACTTCGAAATTATTTGTTCTTCAAAGTTGTAGATCTTTGAGTCTTCTTTAATCTGGAACTTGAATCAGCTTAATCCGATATCGGAATAAAAAGTTATGCCCAAAATATGACAGTTGCGCAAAACTGGAATTTCCGAAACTGCACTTCGTTAGAACGCCCTTTCAAGTTTCCAATCTCCAAAATTAATATGTCAAATCCAATTTTTGCCCTTATTTGACCCACATTTCATCCTAAAATGATTTCATTGAGTCCCAATATTATTTTATCTGCAAAATAAAAATAAAACACTTCAAAACGTTCATCAAACCCGAGAAACTAAACAAAATATTAAGTAAAAGGGGCGGTAAATATTGATATATTTTCCGCTCATCAATGGCTCGGGCCGTGAAATGAAGCGACGATCCAGGATCAGGATACCCATTCACACACGTCTCTCTCTTTTCCGCCATCTGCTGGCATTTCTGGCATCACCGTCGGCCACCGTTAAACGGAAGGTGGCTGGACGCTTTACCTGGTGCCGTCACGACGGCAGGCCGTGGCCGGATGGCCGATCGGCGAGCTACTGGCCCAAATCGTCAAAAGGAAGAAGATGGGTCGGGTGAGATGATTGGAAAGCTTATGTCGTTTTTGCAATTTCTAAAAACTATGGGTATTTATAGAAAACTTTCTTAAATTTAAAATCTGACTCCCGAAAATTATAGTCAGGCCCCTATCATGGGGCTTTCACGAAAATATATATTTTTGAAGCCATTCTAATGTAAATTTTGAAAAGTATTCAACATGGAAGTAGTTCGTCTCGAAAAAATGAGTTTGATGGTTCAAGAATCACCATAATCAAAGTTTGTTTGCTGTCTTTATAGCTGAACTAATAAACTTTCTTCGTATAGAATAATATACATAAATCGTGTAAGCAGTTCTTTCATGTCACGAGATTTCCAAAGCATCAAATCTCTATTTTAAAATATTTCGAGCTATATTTCAACACTTAAACTCTTATTCTCTGATGTAGTCTCATTTTGAGACCTACTGTAATATAAAATCCTTCCGGAAGAGTTTCCGAATTTTTGGATATTACAAAAACAGATCAAAAGTGAATTACTTATGAAATTTTGAAGATAAATTCGAGTTGGGAATAACACCGGGTACACTAGCAGATATTATAAATATTTGGTCTATAATTACGTAACTAAATCGAATACCAGAGATTAAATAATAAATAATTATATATTTATTAGTATAAAAATAGAGTATGGTTCACATAGAAATACTGAACCCTAAAACAAGGAAAGACGATGTCAAGTTTTGATCAAATAATTGAGTCGCCGAAAATGAGTAAGTCTAACAGAGATTGCTTTTTTATTATGTTTATACGCTTTACCTTTCCTCAGTTTTCCCTCTATGTACATGCTTTATTAGTGACAATAGTCATGATTTTGTGGGGAATTAAATAAGTCCGACAGAGGGGGAAAATGATGAGAAACATCAATCAATTAACACGGTATTGTTCCAGCGTCGTGCTGGCTGGGGTAAGCGTAGCGGAGAGTGATAAATGGACGAAAATAGTTTTTAAAATATTTTAAAAAATTTTGAGCGAATTAATTAATATTAAATATTTTTAATTCACTCAAAGTAGTTTAAATATATTATTTGTTAATAATTAATAACATAATATATTTCGAAACACAACGAATTATTTTACGAAAATAGTTTTCGACAAATAGTATGCGTAACGGGAAAACGGTCAAACCGGTTGACCAACCGCCGATCCGGGCCAACCCGGTTACTTGGTCAGTGATCGGTCAGCCCTTGGACTGCCTAAACAGTGACAAGTTCACTGTTTGGACAGCCGTTACGCGGTGAGCCCGTTTCGACGTAATTTTCACCGTTTTCTCGCGTTTTCGCCCAGAATAATTTCCGGAATTAATCCACCACCCAATACACATCCAAAATCATCCAAATAACATTTTTTTTTAGAAAATATTTTGTTTTAAGCAACAAAATCAGATCTGATCCAGAAAAATAATTATCCATTTTTCATGTCAATATTCAATTTATTCAAAAAATTAATCCAATCACCACAATATAAAGCTTAAAGAACAATTCTAGGCATTATTTGAGTGACAATAATCACTCTAGAATAGCAATTAAAATTTTGAGATTAATTCACTAATTAATCTTTACATATGCTTAACAAAAGAAAATTGTTAAGGTTAAATAAACAACCAACACCAAGTTTTTGATTCAAATATATATCCAAGATACATATGTAATTAAAACATGCAATATACATTTCCCATACATATTTACATGCTCAAAAAACAAAAAAAATCAACAAAATAGAAATTAGGAACTTAATATTACCTTAATACGAATTCCAATTTCTTCAATTTTCTTCTTCTTAGTG
Source organism: Zanthoxylum bungeanum (assembly GCA_019454045.1). Classification (NCBI taxonomy): domain Eukaryota; kingdom Viridiplantae; phylum Streptophyta; class Magnoliopsida; order Sapindales; family Rutaceae; genus Zanthoxylum; species Zanthoxylum bungeanum. Next base: position 197,994 of record SKCR01041313.1, on the reverse strand, counting down.
TTGATATATTGTTTCTAAAAACCCTAACCCATTTTTTCTTTTGTTCTCAACTCATGAGAAAAAATGGCCAAACCATTGAAAATAGAACATAATTTTCCATTTGTATTTTTCTCTCTCAATTGCCGAAAATTGTAGCATTTTTTAATCAAAAATAATAATTTCCTTAGGCCAATATTTTGACACATAATTGATTTTATCCAAAATTAAATGATCATTTTGATTTTTTGTTAACAAATCCATGTGTCAAAATGTCATGGATTGGCCAATTTTAATTGGCCAATTATTAAGAATATTCCAAATAATATTCTTAACCAAAAATAAATTTATTAACATTTAATTAATTAATTTAATTCTTATTAATAAAAAGACAAAATAAATTGTGGAAAAAGATTCCAAGAATATTCTATTTATCAATATTATTAATTAATTAACAATTAATTGATTAATTAATTATAGTAAAACAAGTGTCGAGATCTAATTGATCATTAATGTGTATCTAATCAAAATTATGTATCGTATACAAATACACATTATTTAATATGCATGTGTAAATTATGAATAATCCAAATTATCCATAACTAATTGCCCAAGTGCTCAATGAGTACACTTTATATTACGGGACTCTCTAGGTTCAAGTTTATCTGTCACAGAAACCATTTCCATGTCCGTAATCTGTCCACTCACAAATTACGACGACCACAAATAATCAAGTTGAACCATTCAAGTCGAAGTCATTGCATATATGTAATCCATTTGTCATAGATTATCTGAATTATTCCGAAGATATAGAAAAAAAATATCAAATCTTCGCTATGAACAATTCATGTGTCGCGATATAATTATGATTCTTAAATAAATATTCGGAACTTGTTTCTGAACCATACATCGGCCAAGGATTTCAAAGAATCACAAATTGAATACATAAATCCCGTACACGAAACTGACATATCATCTCTGGATACATCACATGATATCGTGAGCATCAGTCCATACCCGATGAACATGCGGAGGTCTGATCTTAAAAGATCTAGATGTGACTGCCATCAAAGTGTGGATGATATTTCATATATCCACAGTGGTATCACAAGTCAAAGGAGCTAATATGTTATTCGACTCGTAAAGATTCCTATTGACGTTAGTGTACCATATATCAAGAATCTTTGAATGAGTCGTTCAGAATTTATCCAATAAATACCTACGTGTCTATATGGGTCTCCCAAGACTCATGATTTACTGAGATAAACCATTAGAACAATTCTAATATATAACATGCACCGGTATCACGGGGTTTACTAACCGACCATGTATGTAAACCTTGACCAGGAATAATTTTAAGAATGAATTATATTGTGACAATTCTCAGTATCAATTACGACGTTTTGCAATTACGTCACAACTATTCATTCTAAGGTCATTTTACGCCTTAGCCATATAAAATAATATATTGATGAAAATTGCTGAATTTTATTCATAATAATAAATAAATGTACATTGTATTTACAATAAATATAACAAAATTTGGCGCGCAAAGATATGATCCAAAATTGGCTTGGTCAGATTAGTGTATTTAGGCCATTTTGGTGGATTTGGAAGATTCCTTGGGTTTTGAAGCTCGGGCCATACATGAGACTTTGTATGAAGGATTTATTATGTATAAGGCATGTATGGAATGGGTCTTGGTTGTGCATGAGCTCCCTTGATTGATTTTTGGCTTAATTTCCGAATGGTGTATAACAGTGGCGGGATTTACGCAGTTTTTATATTTTTGCCAGAACTTTCTCATCCGATGTATGATTTTAGTGATTCAAGTTACATTGGAAAGAGGATTCATGGATCTAAGACTTTGTAGCTTACGTCAAAGTCCAATTCGAAATCCTTCTTGGTCAAAATGAGGACGCAAGTTATCCATATAGCTTTTATATTTTATATTTTAAGGTTATGTGATGTTTAAGTGATGTGCTGAACTTTAATTAAATTAGAGATACCATGCATGAAATTTTAAATTATTTTATGTGTTATTGGGTTTATTTTACTAGGATTTTATTATATATGGGTAGAATTAGGGTTAGCCACCTATTTAAAGGGGCATTATTCATTGTAATTCATAATTAATTAAGAATATATTTTTTACAAAACAAAGTGACTTATGTCATCTTGAGGGAGTAGATTCTTCCTTGGTTCTATAGAACAAAAGCTTATCAATATGTGGCAAGTATTGTGGTGTTGTATCGTTGTTCAAGATTATCCAAACAAATAAAAAAAAGGTTATTATAATGTTCTTACATGGTAATACCATATAAGATTCAATTCTTGGAGTTTGTGAATCAATTAGGACCGAATTTGCCTGCAATTTTCGGATCAGTTTAGTTAGAATTTTTCAGCCGCGTACTGGTTTTAAAACGGCTGTAACTTTTGATGTACAAAGAGTTACGAGACCCATAATATATTGATTTGAATGTCCTCAGCGTGATCTAGTCAATAGTGCAAAGTTGACATCTGTTTGTTCTGATATCGGGTCCCGATTTCTGATCCAAATATTAGTTACGTGATTTGAGTCAGTTCAGTTTCTGGTTTCTAATTAGTTCTGAATCAGTTTGTTTGTTTAATTTGCATGCATTATTAGGGTTTAGAGAGTCATTACAGTCATTATAAAAAAAATTAAATTCAAATTTTTACAAGAGAAATAAGAAAAGTTTGATCAATTACCTTGTGTGTTAAATTGTGCTAGGGATTGTCTTAGTGTTCCTTAATCGAAAAGGAAATTTTTGATTGAATTTTTGATTGAGTTTTGAATCTGATTTTTTTTTGTTTTGTTTTCAGTCTCATGTGATCTTTTTAATTTTTTTAGTCTTATTTTAAGTCTTGTCTTTGTCTTTATCATTTTTTTTAGTCTTCTCTTCCTTTTTAAGTTTGTTTTGTCAAGATGTCACGTGTGTTGGTTGATATTATGGGGCAGCCAAGAGATAATATCTTTTGTACTAGAGTATTTTTGAAAGATGAGGTGTGTAGTGTGATTATTGATAGGGAACATTGGGCTAATTTAGTTAGTAACAATGTCGTGGAGAAATTGAGGTTGTCATTGTGAAACCATCCTAAGCCTTATATGTTACGAGGTTTGCCTAATTGTGATGAGGTTAAGGTAGAGTATCAAGTCATAGTTGCATTTACTACTAGGAGGTTTCATGACGAGGTGTTATGTGATGTGGTGCCTATGCTTGATTGTCACATATTGTTGGGTGGTTCATGGAAGTATGATAGGCAAGTGTGGCATCATGTTGATAGTAGTAGGTACATTTATGTCACTGAGTGGAGGTCAATGATTCTTTCTCTTTTAACACCAAAACAAGCCTATAAAGATCAATTAATAATGAAGATGAGAAGTGAGGTTGAAAAGCGAACAAAAGAAAGAGATGTCGAGTACTTAGAAAATAAACTTGCTAATGATATTGTGAATGTAAAAGAAGAAAATATGGGCATGGTAATGAGTGAGCAAATAGTGACGAGTGAGTGTGATATTGAGGTTATTTCTATTACTGAAGTGGATGACTTAGCTGTTGTTGGTGATGATAAATTTGAAGCTCAATGAATGACTAAATGTATTGATGAAACTACATGTGTAGTCGAATGTGTTGAGAGTTTTGAGCATGCAAATGCGAGTAGTGAGTCAGGAAACACTTGGGTAAACATGTGTGAGACTGTGAACTTAATTTTGAAATGCATTGGGGTAGTGAATGCAATGAAAATAGATTTTGAGGAAGAGTATGGGCAAGAGGGAATAGTAGGCAAGCATTATTGTACCAACATTGACACATTTCTTCCATGTGATTTTTCTTTATTTCAGAATAATCGTCCAATTGATTTTATCATTACTATATATGATCCGAGCACGGACTCAATCGAATCCTTTTCAAGAGAGGGGGAATGATATGATCCAAAATTGGCTTGGTCAGATTGATGTATTTAGGCTATTTTGGTGGATTTAGAAGATTCCTTGGGTTTTGAAGCTTGGGCCATGCATGAGACTTTATATGAAGGCTTTATTATGTATAAGGCATGTATAGAATGGTTCTTGGTTGTGCATGAGCTCCCTTGATTGATTTGCGGCTTAATTTCCGAATGGTATATAGCAGTGGTGAGATTTGCACAGTCTTTATATTTTGGCCATAACTTTCTCATCCAATGTCTGATTTCAGTGATCCAAGTTGTATTGGAAAGAGGACTCGTCGACCTAAAACTTTGTAGCTTACATCAAAGTGCAATTCAGAATTCTTCTTGGTCAAAAGTAGGACGCAAGTTATCCCTACAGATTTTATATTTTGTATTTTAAGGTTATGTGATGTTTAAGTGATGGGCTGAACTTTAATTAAATTAAAAAGCCCATGCATGAAATTTTAAAGTATTTTATGTGTTATTGGGTTTATTTTACTAGGGTTTTATTATATTTGGGTAGAATTAGGGTTAGCCACCTATTTAAAAGGGCATTATTCATTGTAATTCATAATTAATTAAGAATATATTTTTTACAAAACAAAATGACTTGCGTCATCTTGAGGGAGTGAATTCTTACTTGGTTCTATGGAACAAAATCTTATCAATGTGTGGCAAGCACTGTAGCGCTGTTGATGGGGTAGTTGTGGAACCCATAGGATCGGATCGGTGCCCATCGCAACGAAAATGAGTCTAACCAATGAATATCCAAGATGAGAGAGATTCTAGAGTCTGATTTCACCTAGTTATCCCCTATGTATTTGTTATGACAATCAATCATTGTTCTGTTGGATTGTTTATAAGTCAAGAATCCTAAAGTATTCAACTGCATCTCCCGAGTAATTGTGAAAGTATTATCAATTACAGACTTCGATATCCCTATGAAAATCTAGTAATTAACAATTCATTATGTTCTGTGATTCTATATTAACGTCTTCAAATAAACTATAGATTCTCCCGAACTCTATAAGACTCCTAAGTTATCTTCTCTAGATCCTATTCAGAATCTCTCTCTCCCGAGCGATAGATTCTAAACATTCATCATCTTAAATTGTGGCCAACAATCAAGAAGCAGTAAAAACAAGAGAATATAAATAAATTGAACTATAATTTCATAAAACTGGAATTGGCAATTAATACATAGGTTCAAACATTGGCTACATCATTCTCTAGAATTATAACTTTAGTTCATGACAAAAGATAATAACAAGGAAAACATGGTAATGAGTCTAATAGAGATCATGAGAGTTTAATATAGAAACTAGAAGATTAAACCCGAATTGAATCCATTCGTCTTCAGACGTCACCGTCTTTGTCTTCTCTTGTTGCTCTTCAATCTTTTTTCTTGGATCTCTCTAAAATATATGTTTTATGTATTTTTGATGTGTATCAGCCTCCTCTTTTAGGTCTTGGATGAACTTATGTATTTATAATAGAGCATTGGGGTCCTTGTGCATGAAAAAACCCTAAAATTTATGTTTCTGGTCGCTGCGGGGCGCCGGTAAATTGGCACCGCATCGCCAATTTCCCTGGTTTTTATATGGCAGTCATCAGCGAAGGCGCGTCGTGATGCGCCCTTGCTGCGCATCACGACGCGTGGCAGTGTTACAGGATTTATGCTTTCCGTATTTCTGCTCTTCCCGCGTGCTTCTGATGCGTCTGTATGGTCCCAAAACACGTATAAATGCCCCAAGATCCATATATTAATGCTTCCTACAAATAAAATATAAAATAACTACAAAATATATTAAATGATATGGAAACTAGCAAAATAGTAAGCTAAGAATGCAGGAATATGTGGGTATAAACCACACTTATCAAACACCCCCAAACTTATGATTTTGCTAGTCCCGAGCAAAAGACAAAATAAAAACTAAATAAATAAACAAACAATAAAAGTAACTAAATTAACTAGACCACTTTCATAGGGATCACGATTGCATTTAGCGTATGCAACAAGCCTTTAAACCTCTAGGCGGCCCTAGTGGACGAGTTATAGTCTCGTGAGGGCTTACAGCGACGATACCCACAAACATCATTCATACTCATGCAAAAATATAATAATAATAATAGCAAGAAAATAGTCCTGATAGTTATGCATATTATTGTCTAAGAAAATGCTTATCAATGAAATCAGAGAACCTTCAAAGTACGCAATTGCGACTCAAATCAAGTTCTTGAATAAACCATCTAAGCTAGACTCACAGTGTGTGTGTGTGTGTAAAGGTTTGTTCACAGCTCGACTTCATAAGTAAACCAACTCAATGATTTCGTCTCAAAAATTGAGATCTGATGGGTCAAACCAACCTAGATATCTCAAATTGACTCTGTAATTGCCACTCTTTGCTCCGTATGGTATGATTTTTATTCTCTTCTCTTTTTTTTCATTTTTTTTTCATTTTTTCATTTTTTTTTTGCAACACACCTACCCTTTAAGGTAACATTTCTCCTCATGGTGGTCCTAACACTGACCCATGGGTAGCTTCACGCTTATCAATTATAGGTGGTTTCTTTTTCTTATCATACCATACTTCATAATATTAGCATATTGAGATAGATATCTAAGCAAACAGTCATTCATCGGCAAACAATTTCTTCAACTAGTCACTTTGCCAACTACTTAGGTTCTTACTGCTAAAAACCTATTGTTAAGGGCTTACGAGTCTAACCTAGATCATCTACTCAAGGCATCAGATAAAAATCAATTAAGACTTATCGTTTCTAAAATTTCATTTAAAGCAAACAAATTCATCCTTGGACTTATGTTTTACTATCAAAGACATAAAATATTTTTTTAAAAATTAGATAACATGTACTATCATGCACACACCCCTAAACTTAAAACTTGTATTATCCTCAATGAAAGATAAACATAAAGAAGCAAAAGTAAGAAACAACACTACCGTGCATGGAGTTGAACAGGCTTCTGCTGGTCAAAATTTAGTTGTGCGGGCTTTGTGTGTCTCGTGCTATCTGCATAAATAGCATGCAAACTAATAAATAAACAAATAGCACATAATAAAATCGAAATAGAAAAATAATAATAAAACAAATGCAAGGGTTGCCTCCCCGCTAGCGCTAAGTTTAACTTCTTCAGCCAGACGCAACCACCCAAGTGGTCATATTGGCCTCTTCTTTTGTATCCACCGGCTGTTGTGACATGAAAAAGATAACTTAGCGGGCTGTTACAATTTCCCTATTGAAGGTTGAAATTTGGGGCTGCACATGTGGTAAAATTGATTTGACCACTGTTTGAGCTTTCTAGGGATCATTTTCAAGTGAGCACTGACTTTTCGTTTCCTCTTTTTGTGTCGCTTTGGAATCTGTTTCAGGATCGGTTGCGACGAATCTTCTTTTATGCACGACTGCACTATACTCGTAGGTTGTTGAAGTACTGATTCACCCTGCGTGTTTACAACTCTCTTCTCTACTATCTCTACCCTGTGACATTCTGTATCACCTTGAGGACTTGGCATGGAATTGAAAATGCTGAATGTGACTTCTTCATCTTGAACTCTCATTTTCAGTTCACCTTTCTGCACATCAATGATTGTTCTACCGGTTGCCAAGAAAGGCCTCCCAAGAATGATTGGGATGTCACGGCCTTCTTCCATATCAAGCACGAGAAAGTCTACAGGAAAGTAAAACTTATCCACTTTCACCAAGACATCCTCTACTATTCCTCTTGGGTATGTGAGAGATCTATCTGCTAGCTGCAATCTCATTGTGGTTGGCTTTTCCTCACTTATGCCCAACTTGTTGTAGATGGATAATAACATGAGATTGATACTTTCCCCCAAATCAAATAGTGCCTTACCAACGTATCAATTTCCAATAGTGCATGGAATGGTAAAGTTTCCCGGATCCTTCAGTTTTGGAGGAAGCTTCTTCTGTATAATGGCATTGCACTCCTCTATAAGTGCTACTGTTTCATAATTTCTCAGCTTCCTCTTCTTTGACATCATCTCCTTCATAAACTTCACATAATTAGGCATCTATTCCAATGCATCTACGAATGGAATGTTGATATGGATCTTCTTGAAAATGTCAAGAAACTTAGCAAACTGAGCATCCAACTTCTTCTTTTGAAAGCGTTGAGGGTATGGCAAAGGTGTCTTCGAGATAGGTGGTGGCTCATATGGAAAGTTGTTGTACTGTTCTCTATTTCTGTTGAATTGCTGCTTCTTTGCCTTGACTGTCTTGGTCCTGAGAAGTGTCTTTAGACTTTTTTCCGCTCCTGAGGGTTATTGTTTGACACTGCTCATTGGGGTTAACTTCAGTATTACAAGTAAATACCATTTTCTGTTGATTAGTCATGGAAGAAGCAATCTGCACTTCTATAGACTTCTGATCGGTGGTAAACACACATGTAACGCAAACACATGTATCGCTCAAGTAGTATAAAATATATCGATCCCACGAGGACTTAATACCTAGGCTATCAATTTATGAAGCTAAATGTTTACAAGTATCTAATAGATTGATTGTTGATTGAAGGATGATCTTAAACTAAAGACAAGTAATTAAAACAGTGCGAATGTAAATTAATGGAAAAATCAATATTATAAAACTATCTAGGGTTGTGAATCCTTGCAATATCTTTTAAAGATGAAGTAGGTATCTCATGTTTGTACAATATATTGGTTTACTAACCTGGAACACGAAAATATGCAAAAGCCTATGTCGATGGTCAGATGAAAACACTCAAAGTAATCCAATTAATCATATGTCTATGTTAACCAAATTACCCAGATTAAGTTCCAATTGTGGTCAATCCCGCCCGACATGTATATGTCGATCTTGGAAGGAAATATTTAAGGATCATTTGCCCTAAGGTGATATCGTGAGCTATTGAGTCTAAGGCTGAAACCTAAAATCTCTTCGTCAAGTTCATTTTAATTTTACCAAATCAATCTTATTAGTGGCCAGTAGCATTAAGCTTAAGACTCAATAAATAAACTTTTATATTACCCAAGACATAAAATAACCAACTTTATAAAACCAGTGATATTGGAATTCATCACAACCCTAAATAATATGTTTAGTTACAAACATACCTAAAATTACAAAATGCATAGTTAAACAGAATAACATAACAGAAAATTAAAAAGTAAAGAAAATTACAACAATAAAAGAAAATACTAGAGCTAGGGGTTTCACTTTTAATACTTCAAATATAGATTACTCTCTTATCAATTAATCAATTCTTGAATTAATTATATTAAAACCAACCATATAGGCGGTGGATGTCATTTGTCCAAAGTCCAATTGACCATATAGGCGGTAACAAAATCATATAAACCGACCATGTAGGCGGTAACAAGGTTAGCACCTAAACCGACCATATAGGCGGAAACTAAGTCCAATAATGTAAAACCGGTCATATAGGTGGTAAATAATTAATTCAATTTACTTATTTAAATTAAGGGAGTAAATCTAAATTATTATATTAAAAGTTTCACCACAGACTCTAGCAAAAAGAGATTACAAACTCATGATGTAATTAAAAACACAGAAAAATTTATTAAATAAATAAAGAGAAAATACAAGAAAACTTAAATAAACATGCAAGACATTTCTTTTAGGTTTTCATGGAAAAATCCCCCAAAGAAAGTATGAAAAATTTACAAAGTTTAGCTTGGTATTTATAGACAAATATAAAGGCTTCCACCAATTTCTCTACCAAACATGGCACCAAACATGACACCAAACATGGCACCAAATCCTCCCTTAAATATGCATGTTTGGTGGAAGTTTGACAATTTCCATTTTTTTTATTTTATTTTACTTTTTTTGTTTTTGGAAATGACTTTAATAATTACATATAACACACTTTCAGATTTTTTTTTATTATCAATTTTGGTAATGAAAACTTCAGAATTCGAAAATCTTATAAACTTCAAAGTTGTAGATCTTTAAGTTTTCTTTAATCTTGAACTTGAATCACCTCAATCCGATATCAGAATAAAACGTTATGGCCAAAATACGATAATTATGCAAAGTTAAAATTTCCGAAATTGTACTTCGTTAAAACGCCATTTCAAGTTTCCAATCTCCAAAATCAAAATATCAAGTCCAGGTTTTGCCCTTATTTGTTCCACATTTCGTCCTGATTGATTCCATTAAGTCCAGATTTTATTTTATCTGTAAATTAAACTAAAACACATCAAAATGTCTATAAAACTTGAGAAACTATACAAAATATTAAGTAAAAGGGGCGATAAATATTGATATATCTTCCGCTCATCACACCCCCAAACCTAACATTTTGCTAGTCCTTGAACAAAGCAATAAAATACAATACAATAAACAATTAAAATTAAACTAAGCCACTTTCGTAGGGATCACGGTTGCATTTAGCGTATGCAACACGCCTTTAAACCCCTAGGTGTCCCTAGTGGACGGGTTGTAGTCTCGTGAGGGCTTACAGTGACGATACCCATAAACGTCAATCTAATGCACACAAAAGCAAAAAGATCAAACAAGTTAGTGATTGAACAAGTGAAACTCTTATCCAAGTTAAGAATTATTTTCTTTCTTTCTAAATTACCAAATAAGTAAATTCTCCGATTATTTTTACCATTCTCTATATAAACAACCAACAAGGTATTAATCAAATCATTGTGCCCACAATATTCATAAGTGTAGTTGAAAAAAGAGTAATATTTTTATCCTAAAATTATATCAGAATTCACACCTTTTTTTAGCCATGGAATTTTTTTTTATTTACAACATCTTCAATCCATGTAGGGAGCTTTGGGCCAGTGACTCCCAAGCCAGTAGGCTTTAGGGCACTAGGTGTTAAGATACCCTTACAAACTTAATTACTCAGATTTCAGATATCTTTTTTTTTACAACATCTTTAATCCATGTAGCGAGCTTTGGGTCAGTGACTCCCAAACCAGTTGGCTTTAGGGCACTAGGTGTTAAAACACCCCTAAGGACTTAATTACTCGGATCTTAGATGTTTTTTTATTATTATTTCATCGCTTTTTTAGATGCTTCCTCGAATTAAACTAGAGTACTGAATATTACAAACTTTTCACTTACAACTGATGAGCGAAAAATATATCAATATTTACCGCCCCTTTTAATTAATATTTTGTATAGTTTCTCGAGTTTTATGAATGATTTGATGTATTTTAGTTTATTTTACAGATAAAATAAAATCAGGACTTAATGGAATCAATCTGGACGAAATGTGGAATAAATAAGGGCAAAAACTGAACTTGACATTTTGATTTTGGAGATTGGAAACTTGAAATGGCATTCTAACGAAGTACAATTTCGGAAATTCTAACTTTGCGCAATTGTCGTATTTTGGCCGTAATGTTTTACTCCGATATCGGATTAAGGTGATTCAAGTTCCAGATCAAAGAAGACTCAAAGATATACAACTTTGAAGTTCATAATAATTTCGAATTCTGAAGTTTCCATGACCGAGTTGATAAAACATCCGGAAGTGTGTTATGTGTAATTATTAATGTCATTTTCAAAAAATAAATAATAATAAAAAAAATGAAAATTGTCAAACTTCCACCAAACATGCGGATTTGGTGCCATTAAATTGAATTAATTATTTACCGCCTATATGGCCGGTTTTACATTATTGGACTTAGTTTCCGCCTATATGGTTGGTTTAGGTGCTAACCTTGTTACCGCCTATATGGTCGGTTTATATGATTTTTTTACCTCCTATATGGTCGATTGGACTTTGGATAAATGACATTCACCGTCTATATGAGCGGTTTTAATATAATTAATTCAAGAAATGATTAATTGATATGGGAGTAATCTATATTTGAAGTATTAAAAGTGAAACCCCTAGCTCCAACATTTTCTTTTATTGTTGTAATTTTCTTTACTTTTTAATTTTCCATTATGTTATTCTGTTTAACTATGCATTTTGTAATTTTAGGTATGTTTTGTAACTAAACATATTATCTAAGGGTGTGATGAATTCCAATATCAACAACTCATAGCCGTATATTACCATGCATGTTGATAATATTTGTCAACGGAGCATATGAAGATCCAATTTAGTCAGTATTATGGAGAATTCAAAAATTAAATAATTCAAAATGAAATAAACAAAAATTAACTTGTTACGAAATAGGTTGAGATACGTCTAAGTGAAATTCCTTACACAGCTATCTCAAACACCATTCCACTTAATTAGTCAAGTTAAAAACACAAAAATCACAAAATATTTTTTAAAATTTTTTTTAATTTTTGAAAGTTTTTGACTAAAAATCAAATAAAAACAACACAATGAAAAATAAAAATAAGATACTAGTCAACTACTCCTCTCCCCCAAACCTAATTGAGACATTGTCCCCAATGTCTAAAAAAATAGAAGAATAGTTTAGAAAACAGTACATGGTTAGCTGAAATTCTACATCTAAAAATAAAATTAAAGGTTAAGATCCAGATTTATCTGACGCTTCTTACCACGATCATTATTGGATCAGTTTATCTTGGAAAGGATATGGTCAATTTGTGGTTCAAATGTTAAAAGTTGGTCAATTAAATCATGGGTTGTTCTGACAGTGAAGATGATATCTTTTACAGGTTTTGAAACGAACCCATTTCTCCGGGCATCATCAAGAAACACACAAAGAAAATCATAAAATCCATCAGCATTAAATAGTCCAATTGGTTTCTGGTGTATGTTTAAATTCGCCCAAGATAATACTGTAAAAATTTCCTCTATCGTACCCAAGCCACCTGGCAAAGCAATAAAAGCGTCAGCACGGTTAATCATTTCAACAAGTCGTTCAGACATACCTGACACGATGCATTCATCTCCATTTGATGGTCCTATAAGATTCACCTCTGCCAAAGATTTTGGGATGATTCCCAAAACTTGACTACCTCATTCATGTACGGCCCTTGAAACGCACCCCATTAGTCCAAGATTGCCACCGCCATATACTAGGTGCATATTCCTCTCAGATATGACTCTATCCAATTCTTGTGATGCCTCAACAAATTCTGGCTTAGAACCAACACTAGTACCACAAAACACATAGATGTTTACAACTCGTCTTCTTGAAGTTGCTTCCATTTTTTATGTATTTCTTTCTCAAATCAGGATGTCTTCAAGAGTGCAATGACGAGCTGAATTTATAGAACCTAAAAAGGGTGAGTAATAAAAGCACTAGTACCTGCCAAATGATAATTATTAACTAAATAGTAAAATATATCGTGAAAGTCAAAAAGTATGGATCTTGTCGGAGAAAATAAAAGAAAATAACAAAATAAATCACAATTATTAGTTAAGGACAAAGAGATAATAATATTTACAAGAAGTAACTGCTTGAATAACGTCTATGCGTTAGGGACAAGCTACCCATCCAATTTTCTTATAAATTGGCAAACATGGTCTTTTAAAGTCAGATTCCCGAGACTTAATTGTTGCCTTTCTTTTCGAAACTGTGTATGTAACATGCGAATTGCGTGATACACATATCCACTGGGATGCGTCTCAAGAGTCAATGATATGTCATCGAAAGACTCCTTACTCAGGTCATCCCTAATGAATTTAATTTTATCTTCGCGGTTATCAGGCACCATTCCTAAAGAATGACAACGAGTATTACATGTCATGCGTGCACATTTATAGCAAACACCTAATATTTTAGCTCTTTTTTTCTTTGCATATGTGCTTCTTCCTAAACCAGGCAGAAATGAAACAAAAGAGTCAGAGGACTCACCTGCCAATCAGACTCGTGCTTCAATAATCCAACGAATGTCATTAGGAATACCTTTGATCATCAGAAGTCTCATTCGTTCCATGCGAGCTTTGTAAACTTTCATCAGAGAGTTTTGAGGGAGAGAAGGAAATTACTTATGAAGATTTGCGAGAACTTCTTCCATCATGTCTGTGACTTTACCTACAAAAATTAAACACACAAAATCTCAATATATACACAAATTGCATGGGTTGCCTCCCTGCTAGCATTAAGTTTAATATCGTCAACTAGACATGACTGCCCGAACGTTAGATTGGATTTGAAAGTGTGACACTTTCTTTTTATCGCTCAAATGATTCTCCCCAGTAGTGCTTGACACGCTTGTTGTTAACTTTGAATGTTTTATTAGAGTTTGGATCATCTAACTCAACGGCTCTATCTGGTAAAACTTGGGTGATTAAGAATGGACCTGACCACCGTGATTTTAACTTCCCAGTGAAAAGTTTCAACCTTGATTTGCTGAACAATACTCGTTGCCCCGGTTCCAGTTGTATGCATACTAACTTCTCATCATGTCTCTTCTTGGCCTTTTTTTTGTACAGATTGACATTCTCAAAAGGTTGTATGTGAAATTCCTCCAATTCATTGAGTTGGTGGAACCATTTCTCTCATGTTGCTTGTAGATCAAGATTTAACTTCTTCAGTGTGCAATACGCTTTATCTTCAAACTCCACACGCAGATGACATGCTTTAAGTTTGTCAGTGGGACTTTGCATTGCTTCGGAGTTTTGGACGGTGCTATCTATCACATCAAGTCTGAAATATTCCTTCTTCTTTTCGTCGTCCGAGAAATTCATGGCTTTGAAAACATTGAATGTTACTTCTTAGTCCTGAACCCTCATGGTTAGTTCACCTTTTTGTACATCAATAATGGTTCGACCTGTAGCCAAGAATGGTCTCCCGAGGATGATGGGTACATCTTTGTCTTCCTCCATGTCAATGACAATAAAATCTACTGGGAAAATGAATTTGTCGACTTTGACAAGAAAATCTTCAACTACACCTCTCGGATATGTGAGCGTTCTATCATAAAGTTACAAAGAGATTGAGGTGGGCTTTGCTTCTCCAATATGCAGTTTCCTGTAAATGGAAAAAGTCATCAAGTTAATACTAGCACCTAAATCACACAAAGCCTTACCAAATTTATGTTCTCCTATGGTGTAAGGGATAGTGAAACTGCCAGGATCTTTTAACTTAGGGGGAAGCTTCCTCTTAATGATGGCGATGTATTCTTCTGTCAATGCTATTGTCTCGTAATCTCTCAATCTTCATTTTCGTGACATAATATCTTTCATGAATTTGACATAACTGGGCATTTATTCCAACACTTCTTTAAATAAAATGTTGATATGCAGCTTATTGAAGATCTCCAGAAATCGAGCAAACTGCTTGTCTAGTTTATTTTTCTGGAGACGCTATGGAAATGGTGGAGGTGGAGTGAATCTTTCTCGATCATTTGCTTTTGCTTCTCTTTCCTCCATCTGTGGATCTGCTTCGCTGCTTTCTTTTGGAACTTCCATAGCAGTTGCCTTGACTCCAACATCTTTGTTGATTTTAGTACCGCTTTTCAAAGTGTTGGCATGACATTGCTCATTCCCAATGTTCCTTGGATTTGATTCTGTGTTGCTAGGAAGGGTACCTTACTGTTTGGCCAGTTGTCCTAATTGATTTTCCATTGCCTTTATAGAAGCTGATTGGCTTTGATTGAATGCTACTTGGGCTTGAAACATAGCATCGTATTTGACTTCTTGCTTTTTGAACATCTCTGCAAGCAATTATTTTATTTCTGGTTCTTTTTCATACTCATGGCTTTTCTTTTGCTGTTGGAATCCGGGTGGTGGATTGTTCCTTTGCCCTGAATTGTTGCTCTATGCGAAATTGAGATGATTCCACCACCCTAAGTTGTAGGTGTTGGAATATGGATTGTTTCCCTGTATGTTGAAATTTCTAACATAGTTCACCGTCTCATCATGTTGGTTTGCCTCTGGTGCTCCTCCATATGGTGAGCTTATGGAACCGGCTATGTTCAAAACTTTTGTTATAAGTGTTTCCATGAGTTTGCACATCTGATCCAGCTTAGCATTCATTATTGTGTTGGCTCCAACTTCGAAAATTCCTGCAATTTGTTGAATCATGCTCCTTTCGGTTGGCCATAAAGAATTGTTGTTGGCCATTTCTTCAATTAAGTCACAGGTCTGATCTTCTCCTTTTGCCATTAAAGCTCCTCCAGCAGCAGCATCTATTGTGGTTCTCATTAGTCCAGAAAGTCCATTGTAGAAGGTTTGGACTTGTAGCCACTTAGCAATCTCATGGTGAGGACATTTTCTGAGCAACTCCTTGTATCTTTCCCAAGCTTCACAGAGGGATTCTGAGTCATGTTATACAAAGGATGTAATGTCATTCCTCAGTTTTGCTATTCTGGCTGGGGGAAAATACTTTGCGAGGAATTTGGTGGCAAGAGCGTTCCAAGTTGTGATGAAACCTACTGGTAGTGAATTTAGCCAAGCCTTAGCTCTGTCTTTCAAAGAATATGGAAACACACGCAGTCTCATTGCTTCTTCTACCGCTTGGTTGTAATTTAATGTGCCGCAAACTTCCAGGAAGTTGCTGATGTGGGCATTAGGATCTATTTTAGATATCTCCCTTAATATAATATATTAACTTTGCATGATAATTACCAACCAGCCATATAGGCGGTATCCATATTAAGTCAAATTAATAATTAATTACCAATTGACCAATCAGGTGGTATCCAGTTTAGTCAGGTTAAAACCAATTTAAATAATTACCAACCGACCAATATGGCGGTATCCTCGTTAAGTCATGTTTTAACTAGTTTATATATTATAATTAAGGGAGATTAATCTCAATATTAGTAATAAAAGTTTTACCTTTTACCCCAGCAAAGGGGAGTTACCTCTTCATTACTGAAAAGTAAAAACTGAAAATTAAAGAAAGAAAAGTACTGTGCGTAAAAGTAAATTGCGGAAAGTAAAAACTGAAACGTAAAGAAAAGAAAGTGAGAAAGCGGAAATTAATTACTGAAAGCTATAAATAAACAAACAAGATACAATCTTCTTAGTATTATTAAGGAATTCCTTAGAAGAAAGTATGAATTTTACAAATGAAATGGCTTGGTATTTATAGGCAAAATTTTCCCTCCATCAAATCATCCACCAAATCAATTATTAATTACTCAACTAATTGCACCACTAATTGCTCCACCAAATCCATTATTAATTGCTCCACTAATCTCTTATCATGTTTGGTGATGATTTGATAATTTTTATTATTTATTTATTAATTTATTTTTTGCTTTGAAAATGATTGAAAGTGACTTTAATAATTACACACAACACACTTCTGGATGGTTCATCAATTTGGGGCATGAAATCTTCAGAATTCGAAATTATTTTGTCTTTCAAAGCTGTAGATCTTTGAGGCTTCTTTAATCTGGAACTTGAATCAGCTCAATCCAATATCGGAGTAAAACGTTATCCCCAAAATACGACAGATGCACAAAACCAGAATTTCCAAAACTGCACTTCCTTAAAACGCCCTTTCAAGTTTCCAATCTCCAAAATTAATATGTCAAGTCCAATTTTTTCCCTTATTTGACCCATATTTCGTCCTAAATGATTTCATTAAGTCCCAATATTATTTTATCTGCAAAATAAACTAAAACACATCAAAACGTTCATCAAACCCGAGAAACTAAACAAAATATTAAGTAAAAGGGGCGGTAAATATTGATATATTTTCCGCTCATCACACCCCCAAACCTAACATTTTGCTAGTCCTCGAGCAAAACAATAAGATAAAATACAAGAAACAATTAAAATTAAACTAAGCCACTTTCGTAGGGATCACGGTTGCATTTAGCATATGCAACAAGCCTTTAAACCCCTAGGTGTCTCTAGTTGACGAGTTATAGTCTCGTGAAGGCTTACAGCAACGATACCCACAAACGTTTTACAAAAGTAAAAAGATAATAAAACTAATACACACAAAAGTAAAAAGACAAGAGAAAATAGAATAAAGAAGTTAGTGACTAATCAGTTGAAACTTCTACTCCAAGTCAATAGTTGTTTTGTTTCATTCTAAATTACCGAATAAGTAAATTGTCCGATTATTTTTACCATTCTCCATATACACAGTTGACAAAATATTAATCAACTCATTTTTGCCCACAACAGTCACAAGTGTAGTTGATAAGAGAGTAATATTTTTGTCTTAAAGTTTTATCAGAATTCACATCTTTTTGCAGCAATGGAATAATTTTTCTGATTTTTTTTTTGATTTTTGATTTTTTTTTATTTATATACAATATCTTCCATCTATGTAGAGAGTGTTGGGTCGGTGGCTCCCAAACCAGTTGGCTTTAGGGCACCAGGTGTTAAGACACCCCTACGGATTTAATTACTCAGACTTCAGATATATATATATTTTTGCAACATCCTTGATCCATGTAGCGAACTTTGGGCCAGTGACTCCCAAACTAGTTGGCTTTAGGGCACTAGGTGTTAAAACACCCTTACAGACTTAATAACTCGGATCTCAGACGTTTTTTTTTTTCTTACTACATCACTTTTTGAGATGCTTTCTCCAATTAAAATAGAGCACTAAATATTATAAACTTTTCAATTACAACTCATGTCTGTATGTTACTATGCATGTTGAGAATATCTGCTAATTGAGCATATGAAGATCCTTTTTAGTCAGTTTTATGGAGAATTTAAGAATTAAATAATTTAAAAGGAAATAAACAAAAATTAACTTGTTCCGAATTAGGTTTGATATACGTCTCAGGAGTGAAAACTCATTACTCAGCTATATCTTACCAATTTCACCTTTTTAGTCAAAATAAAAACACAAAAACACAAAATATTTTTGTAATTTTTCAAATTTTTTTGTATTTTTCGAAAAATTTTGGACTAAAAAAAAAAACAACACACAAACTAAAAACAAGGTACTGATCAACTAATTCCCTCCCCCAAACCTAAATGAGACATTGTCCTCAATGTTTTAAACAGTAGAAGAAGAGTGTAGAAGAAAGTACCTGGTTGGCTGAAATTCTACAGGAAATTAAAGGTTAAGATCCAGATTAATCCGACGTCTCTTACCACGATCGTCCTCAGACTAATTTATCTTTGAAAAGATATGGTCAATTTGTGGTTCATAGGCTAAGATTTGGTCAATTAGATCCGGAGCAGTTCTGGCTGTGAAGAGGAGTTCTTTTAATGGTTTTAACACGAACCCATTTCTCTGGGCATCATCAATTAAATGCTGAAAGTAAATTACTGAAAAGTAAATGCTGAAAGTAAATTGCTGAAAAGTAAATGCTGAAAGTAAATTAGCATTTATTTTCCAGCATTTAATTTTCAGTATTTATTTTCAGCATTTACTTTTCAGCATTTACTTTTCAGCAATTTACTTTCAGCAATTTACTTTCTGCAATTTACTTTCAGCAATTTACTTTCAGCATTTACTTTTCAGCAATTTACTTTCAGCATTTACTTTTCAGCAATTTACTTTCAGCAATTTACTTTCTGCAATTTACTTTCAGCATTTACTTTTCAATAATTTACTTTCAGCATTTACTTTTTAGCATTTAATTTTCAGTATTTAATTTCAGCATTTACTTTCAGTCATTTACTTTTCAGCAATTTATTTTTCAGCATTTACTTTATGTCTTTTATTTTATTTAAGTTTTTACTACCCGTAAATATGTGTCGTAAATCAATATCACCGGTTTATAAGGGGTTATTTTATAGTTTGGGTAATTAAAGGTTTACTTATTAAGTCTTAAGCTTAATGCGTCTTGTTAAATTGGCCACTAATAAGATTGATATGGTAAATCTAAAATAAACTTGACAAAGGAATTTTAGGTTTCAGCCTTAGACTTAATAGCCCACGATCTTCCTTGAGGATAGATAACCCTTTAATAGATTTCCTTACAGGATAGACATATACACGTCGGGCGGGGGTAGCCATAATTGGAACTTAAACTTAATGAATCCAGATAATTTGGTTGACATAGACATATGGTTCAATTGGGTTAAACTGGGTATTTGCGTCTGACCATCGACAGAGACTTTTGCATAATTTAGTGTTCCAGGTTAGTAAACTGATTTATTACACAAACATGAAATAACCACTTCATCTTTTAAATGATATTAGAATGATTCACAGAACCATTCTGGTGGTTGATGGACTCATTTCTTGTATTGTACTTCCTCCATTGCCAGCAAATACAGTTGACATCAAAACATGGATCCAGATGATTCAGCAGTCAGTATAGTTTGGGGGGAATGCAACTGAAGATCCTAATGCCCACATCAGCAACTTCCTGGAAGTTTGCGATACTTTCAATTACAACCGAGCAGCTGAAGAAGCAATGAGACTGCGGGTTTTTCCATTTTCCCTGTAAGACAGAGCTAAAGCTTGGCTACATTCACTACCACTAGGTTACATCACAACTTGGAACACTCTAGCCACAAAATTCCTTGCAAAGTACTTTCCACCAGCAAGAATTGCAAAGTTGAGGAATGACATCACATCTTTTGTACAACAAGATTCAGAATCCATTTGCGAAGCTTGGGAAAGATTCAAAGATTTACTCTGAAAATGTCCTCATCATGAGATCACAAAGTGGCTACAAGTCCAAACCTTCTACAATGGACTTTCTGGAATAATGAGAACCACAATTGATGCTGCTACTGGAGGAGCTTTGATGGCAAAAAGAGAAGATCAGGCCTGTGACTTAATTGAAGAAATGGCCAACAACAATTCTTTATGGCCAATAGAAAGGAGCATGATCCAAAGAATTGCAGGAATTTATGAAGTTGGAGCCAACACAGCACTAAATTCCAAGCTTGATGTGATATACAAATGTCTAGAAACACTTAGCACGCAAGTTGTAAACATCGCTGGAACCACAAGTTCACCATATGAAGGAGCACCAGAACTAATTCAACATAAAGAAACAGTGAACTACGTTAACAATTTCAATAGACAGATGAATAATCCATATTTCAACACCTACAACCCAGGGTGGAGGAATCATCCCAATTTTTCATGGAGCAACAATTCAGGGCAAATGAACAACCCACCACCCGGATTCCAGCAACAGAACAAAGGCCAGGAGCATGAAAAGAACCAGGAATAATAGAAGTGCTGGCCCAGTTGAAGAAGCAAGAAGAAAAATATGATGCTTTAGCAGCTATGGTTCAAAATCAAGTAGCATTGAATCAAATCCATTCAGCCTCTATTAAAGCATTGGAAAATCAAATGGGACAACTGGCCAATGCTCAGAGTTACAGACCGCCAGGTACCCTTCCTAGCAACACTAAACCAAATCCGAGGAACATGGGAATTGAGCAATGTCATGCCATCATGTTAAAAAGCGGTACTGAAATCAACAAAGATATTGGAATCAAGGCAACAATTGAAGATATTCCAAAAGAAACAAAGCAACAAATGGAGGAAAAAGAAGCAAAGGAAAAAGAACAGATCACTCCACCTCCACATTTTCCTCAGCGTCTTCAGAAAAATAAAATGGACAAGCAGTTTGCTCGTTTCCTGGAGGTTTTCAAAAAGCTGCATATCAACATTCCATTTGCAGAAGCGTTGGAACAAATGCCCAGCTATGCCAAATTTATGAAAGACATTCTTTCACGAAAGTGGAGATTGGGAGATTACGAGACAGTAGCATTGACAGAAGAATGCAGCGCCATCATTCAGAGAAAACTTCCTCCAAAGTTGAAAGATCCTGGCAGTTTCACTGTACCTTGCACTATAAGAGAACATGACTTTGGTAATGCTTTATGTGATTTAGGTGCAAGTGTTAACTTGATGCTTTTTTCTATTTTTAGGAAACTACAAATTGGAGAAACAATGCCCACTTCAGTCTCTCTACAACTTGCTGATAGAACGCTCGTATTTCCAAGAGGCGTAGTTGAGGATGTGCTGGCCAAGGTTGACAAATTCATTTTCCCAGCAGATTTTATTGTCCTTGATATGGAGGAAGACGCAGACGTGCCAATCATCCTTGGGAGACCATTCTTGGCTACAGGTCGAACCATTATTGATGTACAAAAATGAGAATTCACCATGAGGGTACAGGACCAAGAAGTAACATTCAATGTTTTCAAGGCCATGAATTTCCCAGATGATGAAAAGAAGGATGAATGTTTCAGACTTGATGTGATACACAGTACCATTCAGAACTCCAATGCAATGCAAAGTTCTACTGACAAACTTAAAACATGTCAATTGCCTATGGAGCCTGAAGATAAAGCGTCTTGTGCACTGAAAAAGCCAATTCTTGCACTACAAGCAACAAAAGAGAAAAAGTTCCACCAGCTCAACGAATTGGAGGAATTTCAAAATCAGCCTTTTGAGGATGCCAAATTGTACAAAGAAAAGGCCAAGAAGAGACAAGATGAGAAGTTAGTGCGCATACAACTGGAACAGAGCAGAAGGTACTGTTAAACAAATCAAGGGTGAAATTCTTCCCATGGAAGCCAAAATCACGGTGGTGGGTCCATGTGATCACCAAGGTTTTACCAGACAGAGCCGTTGAGATACATGATCCTGACTCCAACAAAACTTTCAAGGTTAAAAACAAGCATGTTAAGCACTACTGGGGAGAATCATTTGAGCGACAAAAAGAAAGTGTCACACTTTCAGATCCACCATAAACATTCGAGCAGTCACGTCTAGCTGATGACTTTAAACTTAGCTCTTGCAGGGAGGCAACCAATGCAATTTTTGTCTATATTGTGATTTGGTGTGATTTAAATTTTGTGTGTTTATTTTTTGCAGATTAAGACATTTCAGGATGGAAGAAGTTCTCGTAAATCTTCACAAGCAATTTCCTTCTCTCCCTCAAAACTCTCTGATGAAAGTCTACAAAGCTCGCTTGGAACAGATGAGATTACTAACAATCCATGGTATTCCTAATGACATTCGTTGGGTAATTGAAGCACGAGTCTGATTGGCAGGTGAGACTTCTGACTCTTTTATTTCACATCTGCCTGGTTTTGGAAGAAGCACCTATGCAAAGAAACGTAGAGATAAACAAATGGGTGTTTGTTACAAATGTGCACGCTGGAATTGCAATACTCGTTGTCGTTCTTTAGGAATGGTGTCTGATAATCGTGAAGACAAAATTAAATTCATTAGGTATGGCTTGAGTAAGGAGTTTTAGATGATATATCTTCAACTTTTGAGACGCATCCCAGTGGATATGTTCACATAGCCATTCGTAAATTACATACACAATTCCAAAAAGAAAGACAACAATTAAGTCTTGGGAATCTGACTCAAAAAGACCCTGTTTGCCAATTTATAAGAAAATTGGATGGGAAGTTTGTCCCTGATGCATATACATCAATCAAGCCGCTATTTTTCTTGTACATATTATATCTCTTTGTCTTTTCCTAATAATTGTAAATTATTTTGTTGTTTTCTTTTATTTTCTCCGACAGGATCCAACCTTTTTGACAATCACGATTTATTTTACTGTTAACTAATAATCGTCCTTTGGAAGATACTTGTGCTATTATTACTCACCATTTTCAGGTATTATAAATTCAACTCATCATTGCACTTTTGAAGACATCCAGAGTAAAACATGGAAGCCACTTCAAGAAGACGAGTTGAAAACATCTGTGTGTTTTGCGGTAGTAGTGCTGGTACTAAACCACAATACGTAGAAGCAGCACAAGAATTGGGTCGAGTCTTAGCTGCAAAGAATATGCACTTAGTATATGGCGGAGGCAATCTTGGACTTATGGGGATCGTTTCAAAAGTCATACAAGAAGGAGGCAGTCACATTTTGGGAATCATCCCAAAACCTTTGGCAGAGGCAAATCTTATTGGATCATCAAACAGAGAGGAACTGATCGTGCCAGGTATGTCTGAACGACTGGTAGAAATGATTAACTGTGCTGATGCTTTTATTGCTTTGCCAGGTGGCTTGGGTACATTGGAGGAAATTTTTATAGTGCTATCTTGGGTGAACTTGAACATACACCAGAAACCAATTGGGCTATTTAACGTTGATGGATTTTATGATTTTCTTTGTGTGTTTCTTGATGATGCCTGGAGAAATAGGTTCGTGTCAAAACCTTTAAAAGAACTCATCTTCACTGCCAGAACTGCTCCGGATCTAATTGACCAAATCTTAGCCTATGAACCACAAATTGACCCTATCCTTTCAAAGATAAATTGGTCTGAGGACGATCGTGGTAAGAGGCGTCAGATTAATCTGGATCTTAACCTTTAATTTCCTGTAGAATTTCAGCTAACCAGGTATTATCTTCTAAATTCTTCTTCTACTGTTTAAGACATTGGGGACAATGTCTAATTTAGGTTTGGGGAGGAAATTAGTTGATTAATATCTTGTTTTTAGTTGTGAGTTGTTTTTTATTTTTAGTCCAAAATTTTTCGAAAATTACAAAAATATTTTGCGTTTTGTATTTGATTTTGACTAAAAAGTGAAATTGGTAAGAGATAGATGAGTAAGGAGTTTCCACTCCTGAGACGTATCTCAAACCTATTTCGGAACAAGTTAATTTTTGTTTATTTCCTTTTGAATTATTTAATTTGTGAATTCTCCATAATATTGACTAAAATGGATCTTCATATGCTCAGTTGGCAGGTATTATCAACATGCATAGTAACATACAGACATGAGTTGTAATTGAAAAGTTTATAATATTAGTGCTCTAGTTTAATTGGAGAAACCATCTCAAAATGTGATGGAGTAAAAAAAAAAACATCTAAGATCCGAGTTATTAAGTATGTAAAGGTGTTTTAACACCTAGTGCCCTAAAGCCAACTGGTTTGGGAGTCACTGGCCCAAAGCTCGCTACATGGATCAAAGATGTTGCAAAAATATATATATCGGAAGTCTGAGTAATTAAGTCAGTATGGGTGTCTTAACACCTGGTGCCCTAAAGCCAACTGGTTTGGGAGCCACCGACCCAACACTCGTTACATAGATGGAAGATATTGTATATAATAAAAAAATAGAGAAAAATCAAAGAAAAAAAAATCAGAAAAATTATTCTATTGCCATAAAAAAGGTGTGAAATCTGATAGAACTTTAGGACAAAAATATTACACTCTTATCAACTATACTTGTGACTGTTGTGGGCAAAAATGAGATTGATTAATACTTTGTTGGCTGTGTATATGGAGAATGGTAAATATAATCGAAGAATTTACTTATTCGGTAATTTAGAAAGAAACAAAACAACTAGTAACTTGGAGTAGAAGTTTCACCTGATTAGTCACTAACTTTCTTTATTCTCTTTTCTCTTGTCTTTTTGCTTTTGTGTGCATTAGTTTTACTACATTTTTACTTTTGTAAAATGTTTGTGGGTATCTTTGCTGTAAACCCTCACGAGACTACAACTCGTCCACTAGGGACACCTAGGGGTTTAAAGGCTTGTTGCATACGCTAAATGCAACTGTGATCCCTACGAAAGTGGCTTAGTTAATTTTAATTGTTTCTTGTATTTTATTTTTTGTTTTGCTCGAGGACTAGCAAAATGTTAGGTTTGGGGTGATGTGATGAGCGGAAAATATATCAATATTTACCGCCCTTTTACTTAATATTTTGTTTAGTTTCTCGGGTTTGATGAACTTTTTGATGTGTTTTAGTTTATTTTGCAGATAAAATAATATTGGGTCTCAATGAAATCATTTAGGACGAAAATGGGTCAAATAAGGGCAATTATTGGACTTGATATTTTAATTTTGGAGATTGGAAACTTGAAAGGGCGTTTTGACAAAGTGCAGTTTTGGAAATTCCAGTTTTGCACATCTGTCGTATTTTGGGCATAACGTTTTACTCCGATATCGGATTGAGCTGATTCAAGTGCCAGATTAAAGAAGACTCAAAGATCTACAACTTTGAAAGGCAAAATACTTTCGAATTCTGAATATTTCATGACCGAAATTAATGAACCATCCAGAAGTGTGTTGTGTGTAATTATTAAAGTCATTTTCAATCATTTTCAAAGCAAAAAAATAAATTAATAAATAAATAATAAAATTATCAAATTATCAAATCATCACCAAACATGATAAGCAATTAGTGGAGCAATTAATAATGGATTTGGTGGAGTAATTAGTGGAGAAATTAATAATGGATTTGGTGGAGAATTTGATGGATGATTTGATGGAGGCAAAATTTTGCCTATAAATACCAAGCCATTTCATTTGTAAATTCATACTTTCTTCTAAGGAATTCCTTAAGAATACTAAGAATATTGTATCTTGTTTGTTATTTATAGCTTTCAGTATTAATTTCTGCTTTCGCACTTTCGTTTCTTTACTTTTCAGTTTTTACTTTCCGCAATTTACTTTTACGCACAGTACTTTTCTTTCTTTAATTTTCAGTTTTTACTTTTCAGTAATGATGAGCTAACTCCCCTTTACTGAGGTAAAAGGTAAAACTTTTATTACTAATATTTAGATTAATCTCCCTTAATTATAATATATAAACTAGTTAAAACCTGACTTAACGAGGATACCGCCTATTGGTCGGTTGGTACTTATTTAAATTGGTTTTAACCTGACTAAACTGGATACCGCCTGATTGGTCGGTTGGTAATTAATTATTAATTTGACTTAATCTGGATACCGCCTATATGGTTGGTTGGTAATTATCATGCAAAGTTAATATATTATATTAAGGGAGATATCTAAAATAGATGTAATAAAAGTGGATCCTTTTACCTCAGTATTTTCTTTTATTGTACTTATACTTTATTTACTTTTCAGCAATTTACTTTCAGCATTTACTTTTCAGCAATTTACTTTCAGCATTTACTTTTCAGCAATTTACTTTTTGCAATTTACTTTCAGCATTTATTTTTCAGCAATTTACTTTCAGCATTTACTTTTCAGTAATTTACTTTCAGCATTTACTTTTCAGCATTTAATTTTCAGTATTTAATTTCCGCATTTACTTTCCGTCATTTACTTTTCAGCAATTTATTTTTCAGCATTTTACTTTATGTCTTTTATTTTATTTAAGTTTTTACTACCCGTAAATATGTGTTGTAACTAAGCCAGTTATCTGGGGTTGTGATGAAATCCAATATCACCGGTTTATAAGGGGTTATTTTATAGTTTTTAATATTAGAAAGATTCACAACCCTAGATAGTTTTTAATATTGAATTTTCTTAAACCTATATTCGTGCAATTTTATTTACTTGTTTTTAAATTTAGAATCATCACCATTTCAAATAAATCAATCAACCTGTTAGATACTAGTAATCATTTGACCTCATATAATTAATAGATTAGGTATTAAGTCCTCGTGGGATTGATACTTTTTATACTACTTGAACGATACGTGCGCTTGCGTTATACGCGTGTGTAAGCACAGTCAACAATTAATAACAAAAGTAGGAATTAAGTCCTCGTGGGATCGATATTTTTATACTACTTGAACGATACGTGAGCTTGCGTTATACGTGTGTGTGTACGCCGGTCAAGTTTTTGCGCCGTTGCCGGGGACTTATTTTTCTTGAGTTGTTAATTTTGAAGCTATCTAATTTACTTGTATCTAATTTTCTTTATTTTTATCGGTAATTTTTATTTCTTTCTTTTGTTTTCAGGAGATTGAAAAATGGAACATTATTGGGAGATTGAGAGATCACGAGCTTTACTAGAAGAAGATACACCCCAAATCTGGGAGCAACAGTCCGGTTTTCTGAGGCCTGTTGTCCAGCCCAACAATTATCACTGGATGCTAGAACCAAGTAATATCACATTTGCTCAACAAGACGCAATGGGGAGATATGACATATGTAATGGTAACCACCCTAGAGATTATTGCGAATACAACTACCATCTAGGGTGGCAGAGCTATCAAGATCCTTCATGGTATGACGAGCCATCACATTTCACAGAACCAGATTTTCCATCTTATCCACCACCCACCTACAATGATCTTCATCAACAATCAGAACAATCAGAAGAAGATCAGATGATTGACATGCTCAAAGATGTGTTCAAGAAACGAGATGAAAAGTTGGATACAATGCTTGAAACATTCCAGAATCAACTCGAAAGTATTCAGAGTCAAACAGAATCCATACAGAGAATAACATATCATATCAGACAATTAACAGAAAACCAGAACTTCATACCTCAAGAAGCATTTTTAGATGACACTGATGAAGCCTTCAAGTACCCAGAGATCCACAATGACACCTTAACAGAGGATGAGGCTGAGCAGTATCAACAACCAGAGGTATCAGTTCAGGAGCCCGAACCGGCAAAGTCTCGATTTGATTTTTATTATTCTGACTCTGACGAGGATGAAGCTGATCTATTTGAATCAACTGTACCAACAACAGAGGATCAAACTTTCAATCCTCAAAATGAAGATCTTGGAGCATGCTTTTCCATGATGTTTGATGAAGATCTACCTGAACCATCCATTCCAGTCGTATCAGAGGATGAAAACCTAATGTCAGAAATATCTTTACATCCTCAGGCAGAAACCTATGGAGCATGCATTTCACAGATGACAGATGAAGAGTTGAATGCAGAAATTTTCAAATACATCTGTGAAGAAAATGTGGAGCAAGAAGCAGAGCAAATGGAGGAGCAAATGTCTGACCTTAATAAAGATCCAGAGCATTCAGGAGAAACATCGCTGTTTTGGGGAGTACAAATCAAAGATATCGCCCAGAAGCTTGACATAATGGAACTCCCATTCCAAGTCAAGCACCATACGAGACCTTCTGATTTTCTTTCTTTCTTTGCAGGAACCACTGGAGCAACAAAGAGAAAAAAGGTGGCACAAGCACTAAATGGGACAAAATCTTTTCTGCTACCTTACCGTTAGAAGAGACCCTTCAAAAGCAACGCTCATGGGATTGTCTTTAATCGGACATCCAAAACGACGCTGAAACCTCATTGACAGATGGATTTCAGTCACATCTGGCAAAAGACGCTAGCAGGGAGGAAACTCATGCAATTTGTTGTAATTTCTGTTTTCATATTTTGTGTATACATGTTGTAGAGTTTTTAATTTTGTGTGTTGTTTTGTAGGGAAAAACACAAACGGAGCATTTTAAGACAGAAGGAATGGTGTTTGGCAATCATAAAGATGAGAACCAATTCATTAGCGATGGCTGAGTAAGGAATGAAATCTTGAGACGCATCCTAATGGATTTATATACCAAATGAGTGGCGTATTGCGTACATAATTCTGTTGCCTTAATTATTGCTTTGATTCGCTTTTCTGTTGTAATTATCTTTATTTTCGTAGACAGGATCCAGATTTTTTTGACCTTTCACGATTTCTTTTGTTGTTTAGCTAACAATCGTCCTTTGGAAGATATTAGTGCTATTATTGCTCACCCTTTTCGGGTACTATAAATTCAGCTCGTCATTGCACTTTGGAAGGCATCCAAATTTAAGAAAGAAATATATAAAATTGGAAGCCACTTCAAGAAGACGAGTTGAAAACATCTGTGTGTTTTGCGGTAGTAGTATTGGTGTTAAGCCACAATACGTAGAAGCAGCACAGGAATTGGGTCGAGTCTTAGCTGCAAGGAATATGCACTTAAAATATGGCGGAGGCAATCTTGGACTAATGGGGATCGTTTCAAAGGCTGTACAGGAAGGAGGCAGTCACGTTTTGGGAATCATCCCAAAACCCTTGGCAGAGGCAAATCTTATTGAACCATCAAACAGAGAGGAACTGATCGTGCCAGGTATGTCTGAACATTTGGTAGAAATGATTAATCGTGCTGATGCTTTTATTGCTTTGCCAGGTGGCTTGGGTACATTGGAAGAAATTTTTATAGTTCTATCTTTG
Organism: Zanthoxylum bungeanum; assembly: GCA_019454045.1. Lineage (NCBI taxonomy): Eukaryota > Viridiplantae > Streptophyta > Magnoliopsida > Sapindales > Rutaceae > Zanthoxylum > Zanthoxylum bungeanum. Next base: position 168,395 of record SKCR01041313.1, on the reverse strand, counting down.
GCGAACCTGAACATACACCAGAAACCGCTTGGACTGTACAACGTTGATGGATTTTATGATTTTCTTTGTGTGTTTCTTGATGATGCCCAGAGAAATGGGTTCGTGTCAAAACCTTTGAAATAACTCATCTTTACTGCCAGAACTGCTCCGGATCTAATAGACCAACTCTTAGCCTATGAACCACAAGTTGACCCTATCATTTCAAAGATAAATTGGTCCGAGGACGATCGTGGTAAGAGGCGTAGGATTAATCTGGATCTTAACCTTTAATTTCCTGTAGATTTTCAGCTAACCAGGTACGACCTTCTTAACTCTCCTTTTACTGTTTAAGACATTAGGGACAATGTCTCATTTAGGTTTGGGGGAGGGAATTAGTTGATCAGTACCTTGTTTTTAGTTTGTGTATTGTTTTTATTTTTAGTCCAAAATTTTTCGAAAAATACAAAAAAATTGAAAAATTTTCAAAAATTACAAAATAAAATTTTCTGTTTTTATTTTGATTAAAAAGGGTGAAATTTGTGAGAAATAGCTGAGTAAGGAGTTCCCACTCCTGATACGTATCTCAAACCCATTTTCGAAACAAGTTAATTTTTGTTTATTTCCTTTTGAATTATTTAATTTGTGAATTCTCCATAATACTGACTAAAATGGATCTTCATATGCTTAGTTACCAGATATTATCAACATGCATTGTAACATACGGACATGAGTTAAAATTGAAAAGTTTGTAATATTCAGTGCTCTAGTTTAATTGGAGGAAGCATCTCAAAAAGCAATGGAGTAAAAAAAAAACATATAAGATTCGAGTTATTAAGTCTGTAAGGGTGTTTTAACACCCAGTGCCCTAAAACCAACTGGTTTGGGAGTCACTGGCCCAAAGCTCGCTACATGGATCAATGATGTTGCAAATATATATATATATATATATATATATATATATATATATATATATCTGAAGTCTGAGTAATTAAGTTCGTAGAGGTGTCTTAACACCTGGTGCCCTAAAGCCAACTGGTTTGGGAGCCACCGACCCAACACTCGCTACATAGCGGAAGATATTGTATATAAATAAAAGAAAAAAAAAATCAGAAAAATTATTCCATTGCTACAAAAAGGTGTGAATTCTGATAAAACTTTAGAGCAAAACTATTACTCTCTTATCAACTGTACTTATGACTGTTGTGGGCAAAAATGAGTTGTTTAATATATTTTTTGGCTGTGCATATGGAGAATGGTAAATATAATCGGAGAATTTACTTATTCAGCAATTTAGAAAGAAACAAAACAACTAGTAACTTGGAGTAGAAGTTTCACTTGATTAGTCACTAACTTCTTTATTCTCTTTTCTCTTGTCTTTTTGCTTTTGTGTGCATTAGTTTTATTATCTTTTTACTTTTGTAAAACGTTTGTGGGTATCGTTTCTGTAAGCCCTCACGAGACTATAACTCGTCCACTAGGGACACCTAGGGGTTTAAAGGCTTGTTGCATATGCTAAATGCAACCGTGATCCCTACGAAAGTGGCTTAGTTTAATTTTAATTGTTTCTTGTATTTTATTTTGTTTTTTTGCTTGAGGACTAGCAAAATGTTAGGTTTGGGGGTGTGATGAGCGGAAAATATATCAATATTTACCGCCCATTTTACTTAATATTTTGTTAAGTTTCTCGGGTTTGATGAACGTTTTGATATGTTTTAGTTTATTTTACAGATAAAATAATATTGGGACTTAATGAAATCATTTAGGACGAAATATGGGTCAAATAAAGGTAAAAATTGGACTTGACATATTAATTTTGGAGATTGTAAACTTGAAAGGGCGTTTTAACGAAGTGCAGTTTTGGAAATTCCAGTTTTGTGTATCTGTCGTATTTTGGGCATAACTCTTTACTCCGATATCGGATTGAGCTGATTCAAGTTCCAGATTAAAGACTCACAGATCTACAGCTTTGAAAGACAAAATAATTTCGAATTCTGAAGATTTCATACCCGAAATAGATGAACCATCCAGAAGTGTGTTGTGTGTAATTATTAAAGTCACTTTCAATCATTTTCAAAGCAAAAAATAAATTAATAAATAAATAATAAAAATTATCAAATCATCACCAAACATGATAAGAGATTAGTGGAGCAATTAATAATGGATTTGGTGGAGCAATTCGTGGAGCAATTAATAATTGATTTGGTCGATGATTTGATGGAGGCAAAATTTTGCCTATAAATACCAAGCCTTTTCATTTGTAAAATTCATACTTTCTTCTAAAGAATTCCTTCAGAATACTAAGAAATGTATCTTGTTCATTTATTTACAGCATTTAGTAATTAATTTCCGCTTTCGCACTTTCTTTTCTTTACTTTTCAGTTTATACTTTCCGCAATTTATTTTTATGCACAATACTTTTCTTTCTTTAATTTTTAGTTTTTACTTTTCAGTAATGAGGAGGTAACTCCCCTTTGCTGGGGTAAAAGGTAAAACTTTTATTACTAATATTTAGATTAATCTCCCTTAATTATAATATATAAACTAATTAAAACCTGACTTAACGAGGATACCGTCATATTGGTCGGTTGGTAATTATTTAAATTGGTTTTAACCTGACTAAACTGGATACCGCCTGATTGGTCGGTTGGTAATTAATTATTAATTTGACTTAATCTGGATACCGCCTATATGGCTGGTTGGTAATTATCATGCAAAGTTAATATATTATATTAAGGGATATATCTAAAATAGAAGTAATAAAAGTGGATCCTTTTACCTCAACATTTTATTTTATTGTACTTTTACTTTATTTACTTTTCAGCAATTTACTTTCGGCATTTACTTTTCAGCAATTTACTTTCAGCAATTTACTTTTCAGCATTTAATTTTCAGTATTTAATTTCAGTATTTACTTTCCGTCATTTACTTTTCAGCATTTTACTTTATGTCTTTTATTTTATTTAAGTTTTTACTAGCCCTAGTTATGTGTCTTAACAAAGTTAGTTATCCAGGGTTGTGATGAATTCTAATATCACCGGTTTATAAGGGATTATTTTATAGTTTGGGTAATTTAAAGGTTTACTTATTAAGTCTTAAGCTTAATGCTTATTGTTGTCTGATCACCAATAAGATTGATGTGGTAAATATAAAATAAACTTGACAAAGGAATTTTAGGTTCCAGCCTAAGACTTAATAGCCCACGATCTTCCTTGAGGATAGATAACCCTTTAATAGATTTCCTTACAGGATAGACATATACCTGTCGGGCGGGGGTAGCCATAATTGGAACTTAAACTTAATGAATCCAGGTAATTTGATTGACATAGACATAAGGTCCAATTGGGTTAAACTGGGTATTTGCGTCTGACCATCGACAGAGGCTTTCGCATAATTTTGTGTTCTAGGTTAGTAAACCAATTTAGTACACAAACATAAAATAATCACTTCATCTTTTAAAAGATATTAGAAAGATTCACAACCCTAGATCTTTGAGTCTTTTTTTATTTCCTTAGTATTTTCTTTTGTTTATTTTATTTATTTTAATTAAGGAAAACCACATTCAACCAATCAAACAATCATTCTCTTCTCCATTTAATTAGATATTTGTAAATAAATAGATTCAACAATTAATAACAATAGTCGGAATTAAGTCCTTGTGGGATCGATATTTTTATACTACTTGAACGATATGTGCGCTTGCGTTATACGTGTGTGTGTACGCCGGTCACATCTGAATGCATGTTTTGATATCACACGCATTTACTGGTAATGGAGGAAGTATAATGCATGATATTAAGCCGTCAACCACCGGAATAGTTCTGTCTCGAATGGGAATTGGTGGTGCAACCTCCAAAGGTTCATGTTCTTGATTGTTCATGTTGATCGGTGCTTCATGGCCTTCTCGCCTTTCCCTTCTCAACTGTCTGATAGTTCTTTCAATTTATGGGTCAAACAGACGGATTTCAAAGCTTCTGATTCTTCTCATGTAGTGACTAAGAACCTGAAACACAAGAAAACAAAAATAATAAATAAAAACAAATCAGACACAAGTAAAAGTATCTAACCCCAAAATTAATAGTGAAAGATAAATAAGTCCACGGAAACGGCACCAAAAACTTGATCGGTGGTAAACACACACGTAACGCAAGCGCACGTATCTCTCAAGTAGTATAAAATATATTGATCCCACGAGGACTTAATACCTAGGCTATCAATTTATGAAGCTAAATGTTTACAAGTATCTAATAGATTGATTGTTGATTGGATGGTAATCTCAAACTAAAGACAAGTAATTAAAACAGTGTGAATGTAAATTAATGGAAAAATCAATATTATAAAACTATCTAGGGTTGTGAATCCTTCCAATATCTTTTAAAGATGAAGTGGTTATCTCATGTTTGTGCAATATATCGGTTTACTAACCTGGAACACGAAAATATGCAAAAGCCTATGTCGATGGTCAGATGCAAACACCCAAAATAATCCAATTAATCATATGTCTATGTTAACCAAATTACCTGAATTCATTAAGATTAAGTTCCAATTGTGGTTACCCCCGCCCGACATGTATATGTCTATCCTGGAAAGAAATATACCTAAGGATCATTTGCCCTAAGGTGAGATCGTGAGCTATTGAGTCTAATGTTGAAACCTAAAATCCATTCGTCAAGTTCATTTTAAGTTTACCAAATTAATATTATTAGTGGCCAGTTAACAAGAAGTAATAAGCTTAAGACTCAATAAATAAACCTTTATATTACCCAAGACATAAAATAACCAAATTTATAAACCGGTGATATTGGAATTCATCACGCCCCTAGATAATATGTTTAGTTACTGAAATTAACGATGTTCTGACCCTACACACCTATGGGGGGAATAGGTGTAATGAGCAGAAATTTAAAATTACTACTATATCCAAAACACGTTTCGAATAGAGATCCAACAATGGAAAACCAATCAACCACAATATAAGCAAATCAAATAAAGGAACGCATCAATGACACAAAATAAACTGCAGAAAAACTAACGGAGACAAATGGATTTTTTTACGAAGTGGAAAACTCGTGAGAGTAAAAAACCTCTCCGGGTATAGGCTACCACCTGAATCCACTATATGAGAAAAACTTACAGAGATGCTGAAAAGACCTAAAGCAACAACGTCGCCGATTCTATTCCCACAACTATAATCACCCAAGGAACTTCTTAAGCATGCACCAAGCAACTTCCTTCAGACCGTCTGAAATCTCAGTGGATTGAATCTGCTAGGCAGACCTAAAAATCTTCAAAAACAGTCTCAACCATCAATCCTCAGAGGGCTTAGATGTTAGTCAGGTTATGTATAAATGGTGAATGGTGAAGATGTATGAAGATCACGCAAATGAAATAAGATTGAATCTCAAAAACAGTCTCAACCATCAATCCTTGGAGGGCTTAGACATTAGTCAGGTTGTGTATAAATGGTGAATGGTGAAGATGTATGAAGATCACTCAAATGAAATAAGATTGAATCTTAAGGAGAGATCTTCAACAAATTTAGGGAAAACAAAAGCAAGAGAAGTTTAGGTTAATGTATTTTCCTCAGTTTGAGAAAGGGGTGAAAGAATGCTTTTATAGGTAGGGTTTTCTAAAAGGAAAAATAGGTTTAAAAACCGCATCTGGAAAATAGAAGATGCGACTGGCGTTCAAACGCATATAAGAACGTGCATCGAACGTGACAAATTTTGCAAAGTATATTCGAACGAAACAAGAACGTGACTCGAACATGAAGTCTCTGGAAAGAGTTCGTTCGAACGAAATGGGAACGAGACTCAAACGGATGCTCTCTGGAATGATCCCATTAAAACGCACCAAGAACGTGCCTCGAACGTTTTCTCTCTGGAATGACACCGTTCGAACCAAAACAAGAACGTTCCATAAATGCATTACGTTTGAACTCCGATGAGAACGTGCCACTAACACCGAGTGTTCGAACACATACACGAATGTTCTACGAACGTAGCTATGATAAATCCTCTGCAGTGACAGCAGTACACCCAAGCACTTCAAGATAAATTACAACTCAATGTAACACAGTTTTGTTACGGAATTTGCCAACATAAAAAACAACAAACTCCCCTTTTGGCATTCCGTGACAAAACTTCTTAATACAATGACTAAGACCAACCAAAAACCCAATAATAGTCAGTGTCCACCATCAAGACACAGACTCGTTACAATATTACTCAATCTAGTCCTAAGTCTCGAAGTGCTGAAGAAACGCAACTGAATATCTGCTATTTGAAACATCCACAAATAGAAAAACCCGTGAAAAGTAAGGGAAAATTACATAGCATAATAATGTGTGAGTAAACATAAATAAATAATAAGTAAATGCTTGCAAGATAGAACATGAACGACTTCATTTCATAAATAGCAGGAACATTTCATTAATGTTTTTAAAACATCTTTCAAATACATCAAAAAGTAAAAGAGCTCCCCCTGAATCTAATAACCGCCAAAATTCTCCCCCTATTTGACACGAAATGCCAAATGAGGATAAACACCAAGAAGTAAACTGAAGCTAAACTAGGACTCGGACTCAGAACTGGCAGAAGAGCTCTCGTCGTCAAAGCCAGCATGAGTGTCTGCAAGATGCCGAGAGAACTGAGCCTCAAAGTGGCGAACAGAAGTACAGACATCTGAGAGGCCTCCAGAAAACAGATGAAGCTCTGCTAGGATAGTCGTCTGAGAGTCTAAAAAATGCGTTGGTAAGAATCTGGCGAAGGACCAGTGGAAGATGAGGAGACAGAAGTCGAGTCTGGAGGAGCAGCAGCAGAAGCAGAATTAGGAGCAGCAGCTGGAGCAGGAGCAGGCTCACGAGCATGAGCAGGAAGATGAGCAGCTCCAGAGGATACAGTTTGACGTCCTATTAGCTTCAGCAGAGAAAGCGGAGGATCATGCTCAAAATCAGGTACCAAAGATGAGATGATGCGTCGGATGAGGCACTCGTATGGAAGGGTGTGAGCAACATACGAGGCAGTGCGGATGCGAATCATCTCACGCAAAATGACATTGAGGATGTCAATAGAAAGTCTCTGCTCGATGGCATATAGGAAAGCGATCCAGGTGATAGGTTGGGTGTTCACATGAGATTTCGGCCACAGTTTGTGGCAAAAAATCATGTTGAGCAGACGATAGGAGAGGGGCAATATGGCAACTACTATCGTACCCCCGAGAAATGGACGATGCTAGCCGGTGGCAACGTCCATGATAAGCTGATCAGAAGGCCTTTCATTAGGTGGCCAAGGATACTGAGGAAACGACACTTCAGGGATCGCAAGGACCCGAGACAAGACAGACGCATCAATGACCAAGTGGTGGCCTCGAATGAACACGGAGAAGGAAGTAGCGGATACCACCTCCATGTTTGCATAGAATTCCTGGACCAAAGATGGAGAATGACCAATGAACCCAGATAGAAGCGGGCCCCAACCCCGGTTAACCAACAAAGGCACAACCCCAGAGTCACGCAACTCATCCTCCAACACGTTGTGTTCTGAACAAAGGCTTCACTGTGAGAAGTGATCATCGAAAAAATGAGCTGCCGCAGGAATGCGAAAATGATCCCGATAAAGGGAGTCGCGAGCACGTTTCTTGGAAGCAATAGACTTCTTTGGCATCTAGAGCACAAAAGAGAATGCATAAGAACAGAGAACAACCCAAACAAAGCGCCAAAACAAAAGAAAATAAAACTGTGTAATCAAAGAGCGTTCGAACGAAGATCTTGGGGCATTCGAACGCGATGGCGACAGACCGAAAACCAAATCACCCCTAGACACAAGAAAATCTCTACAAAGAATCACACAAAGACAATAAACAAAGAATCACGAGACAACATACGCCTTTAACCGAAGAAACAAGGCAAAAACCAAAAGGGAAACGAAACCCTAAAACCATAGCATATAATGAAATAAAAAGAATAAAAAAGGATAAAACTTTACCTTGATGATGGAGATGAGATCGAAATTAAGTAGATGGAGGCCACACAACTCCGGATCTGACTTGGAAAGGAAGGAAATGGAGAGGAAAGGCAAAGAACCACGGTGGAGATGTGAAAAAAAGAAGCGTGCAAATGCAAAACGCACATAAGATATTTAAATACCCAGAAAACATTCGAACGAGAGTCGAACGCAGGTCGAACACAAGGCAAGGCATTCGAACGAAATTCAAACGAGACACGAACGAAGACAGTCTGGCAAGCACTAAAAACACAACTCAAGTGCCATATATCAGGCAATGATCCTAAACCAATAGCCAACAATGAGGAAACATGTCACCCACACAAGATAAACACGGCTTCACGTGATGAAAATTAACAACTCAGTATAACTGGAGTTTGAGGGAATAAAATGTACACAACAAGATGAAACTTAAGATCTGAATTTTATGGGTTGAATAAAGCATACACATGAAGTCCGAACTCAAGAACTTTCGGGACTCACAGAATGGTAGTCAAACCCAGCGCCACTATGACCAAGATAAATTGTGCAATAGAACCCCCTTCGAAAACCGACCTCATGAGCATATAACTCTTTTGAGTGAAGGGTTTTGCCCTTGTCTTTTGTTGCTCATTTAAAACCAACCTCATGAGCATATATCTCTTGCGAGTGAAGGGTTTTGCCCTTGTCTTTTGTTGCTTATCATGAGTCACAATTTTTTTTAAATACTATAAAACAAAATAGGGGCACATTGGTCAACTAGTCAAAAGTCATACCATACAGAGATCCGAGCAAGGAGAGTCACAGGCTGCCAATCCAAGACACCATACATGCGACCAAGTTTCATATATATATATAAAAATAGTGAGTGATATAAGTCAAGCACCAGTCATACTAAGGAGTAATAGACACTATAGATGCAAACCAAGTCATAGGTTGGGGAATCATTAAACACACCCAGTGGCTAGATTGGGATCACAAGAGATGGACAGAAATGAGATGTTCCAGTGCAAGAGAGAACATATTTTTTTATTTTTTTTATTTTTATTTTTATAAAAAGATTTTGAGAAGAAACGAATAAACTCACAAAAGGATAACATGCAGAGAAAAACACACTGCGAAAGAAGAAGAAATAAAAGAAGAAATAAAAAAAAAGTAACTCACGTACTTACACACACGAAAGACAAAGATCTACGGAGAAATGCACATCCCTATTGCTGACCGAAGATATTCAAATCGAATGTTGTCAAGAGGTTTTGTAAACATGTCAACGAGTTGATATTCTGTGGGAAGATACTCAAGAGACACGACCTTAGACTCAACCAGTTCACGAATGAAATGATGACGAATGTCAATATGTTTAGTGCGATAATGTTGAACATGATTTTTGGATATGTTAATAGCACTAGAATTGTCACAAAAGACTGTCATAGGTGCTTGGGTAATCCCATAATCATTTAACATTTGTTTCATCCAAAGCAATTGAGTGCAACAGCTCCCAGCTGCCATGTATTTTGCTTCGGCTGTGGATAATGAAACGGCATTCTGCTTCTTGCTCATCCAAGCTACAAGATTAGTACCCACATAGAAACATCCACCAGTAGTGCTTTTCCTATCTTCTGCGCAACCAGCCCAATCAGCATCAGAGTAACCAGCTAGGACAGTATTGGAGTTCTCAGTATACATTAACCCATACTCGATAGTTCCATGAACATAACGAATGATACGTTTCACAGCGCTCAAATGAGATTCCTTGGGATTTGTCTGAAATCTAGCATAAACTTCTACATTAAAGGCAATGCCAGGTCTGCTAGCTGTTAAGTATAACATACTACCTATCATACTTCTGTACAATGTATGATCCACACTGTTGCCAGATAAATCACTAGTAAGCTTCAAACTAGTACTCATAGGAGTTCTAGTGTATTTCTTACTTTCCAATCCGAAACATACAAACTAGATTCCTAGCATACTTGGATTGGGAGACATACGTCGCATATCCAAGTTGTTTAACTTAGAGCCCAAGAAAATAATTGAGTTCTCCTATCATGCTCATCTCAAACTCCTGTGTCATAGCATCGGCAAACTCATGTGCAAGGGAGTCACGAGGTGAACTAAAAACTATGTCAACTCCCCCTCAAGAGTAATTATGCCATCGACTTTTCTAATAAACATAGTTCGGTCAACTCCCCCTCAAGAGTAACTGTGTTCTAAAAGATAGGAGGTGAGACGATCATACCAAGCTCTAGGAGCTTGTTTGAGACCATACAGAGCTTTCTTCAACCTATAGACAGAGTTGGGATGATCAATATCCACAAATCCTTTGGGTTGCTCTACATAAACTTCTTCTTGTAGAAAGCCATTCAAGAAGGTACTTTTGACATCCATCTGATATAGCTTGAATCTCATACTACAAGCAACAGCGAGAATGATACAAATAGACTCTAACTTGGCCACTTGGGCAAACGTCTTATCATAATCTATCCCTTCAACCTGGGTATAACCTTGAGCCACCAGACGAGCCTTGTTCCTTGTTATGGTACCATGTTCGTCAGTCTTGTTCTTGAAGATCCACTTGGTTCCAATTACATTAGTATTTTTAGGTCTAGGGACAAGGTGACAGACATTATTACGAGTGAATTGATTAAATTCTTCATGCATGGCATTCTCCCAGTTCTCATCCAAAAGAGCCTCTTCAACCTTTTTAGGCTCAATCTGAGACACGTAACAAACAAATGATAATTGATTAATCAATCTCCCACGTAGTCTCAAGCCCTCTATGACATCACCAAAGACGTTCACTTTAGGATGATTTAGCTTGATACGAGATGACGGGAACAACTCATGAGATTTGTTGCTCTTAGGAGAGGCATATTGTTCAGGATGATCAGGTTTAGTCGTGTTGTCAGAAGTTTCTACACCATCAGGTTCTTCATCACTGTCAGTAATAGGAACTAACTCATTCTCATTATCAGGACTGCAGTCACCATCATCCACAGTCACATTGATAGATTCCATAACCGTAAGAGTACGTTTATTAAACACTCTATAGGCTCCACTATTCTGAAAGTCTCCTAAAAACATGCCTTCATCACTTTTGGCATCAAACTTTGCGTGATTTTCTCTGTCTCTCATAATGTAGCAAGTACTACCAAATACCCTGAAGTATTTGACTGTAGGTTTTTTACCCTTCCATATTTCATAAGGAGTCTTTTCAGTTTCAGGTCTTAGAAATACACGATTGATAATGTGACAGGCTGTGCATACGACTTCTCCCCAAAAATGCAAGGCGATCCCTTTACTGTGGATCATGACACGAGCCATTTCCTGGATAACTCTATTTTTCCTCTCAACAATTCCATTCTGCTGTGGAGCGATAGGGGCGGAGAACTCTTGTTTTATGCCCTTTTTGGCACAAAAAGATCAGAGACTGGAATTTTGGAACTCACGACCATGGTCAGTCTGAATCCTAGAAATGTTCAGATCTTTCTCAGTCATCAGTCTCATGCACAAGACCTGGATGATTTCAGCAGCTTCAGATTTTTCCCGAAGAAAGTCAACCCAAGTGTATCTAGAGAAATCATCCACAATGACCAGAATATATTTTTTACCTCCTAAACTTTCGGTCTTGGAATGACCCATAAGATCCATATGAAGAAGTTCTAAAGGTCTTTTGGTAAGGATATGAAAGACATGAGTATGCTTAGCTCTAGTCTGCTTTCCTAACTGACACGAGCCACACACAGGGTTACCCTTCTTTTCTAATTTGGGAAGACTAATAATGAGATTCTGTTTCGAAACTTTCGACAGGTCATGGTAATTTATGTGTCCTAACCTTTGATGCCACAAGTCAATCTCATCTAAACGAACATCATTACACACAGATGATTGACCAACGAAAATCCCATAGCAGTTGTTGGTAGTTCTAAGACCCTTAGTAATACACTTGTCTTTGGCATTAAACACGGAACACGTTCTCTTCTCAAAGCGAACATTTAGACCAGTATCACATAAATGACTAAAACTCAGAAGATTGGCTGTCAGTCCTTCGACATACAGGACATCATCAAGGACGGGGAGACCAGGCAAGGTTATCCTCCATTTCCCCATAATCGGTGCCCTTCCTTCATCACCAAATGTAACATTCCCAGTCATGGTTTCTTCGAGAGACACAAACATAGCTTTATCTCCACACATGTGTCTGGAGCATCCGCTATCAAAGTACCACATTTGGTTGTCCCTGGCCTTGAGGGCTATGTGAGCAACATAGCACTCTTCATTTCTAACCTAGGCCTGTCTGGGATCTTTATTAGATCCTGAGTTCCTGGTCAACAAGGCTAATTTTTCACTAATGAGTTTGGTCTGGCGAGCTAATTCAAAAAAGTGTTGAGCTAAAACGCTTGAATCATTTTGGTGAGAGGTTTTCCTAGATCTAGAGCTGTTCTTTCTGAGCTTGAAGCACTTAGGTCGTGTGTGACCTATTTTTCCACAATAGTGACATGTGGGAACAAACTTAGGTTGAGCATCTGAGACTTTTGGCTGATCATGAGAAGGGTTGTCTCTGGAGATAGGTTGTTTACCTAATGTTCTAGGGGGAACATCCCTAATAGGTTTGGCAATAGAGTTTTCAGCAGGAATAAAATCAGTTTTGGAAGTCAAAGCACTCTTGTCATCAGTCTTAATATAACCTAGACCTCTCTTGTCACCAGATGCCACACCTAGCCCTATCATATGATCAATCTTTTGAGACCCACACGAGAAAGCAGACAGTTATGATCGAGTCTGTTCAAGTTCTTTTTCTAAAGACTTGATCCTAACTTCCAATCACTTGTTTCTTTCCTTGAGATCTGCAACAACTATCAGATTTTTTTCAAGTTTGATCTGAGCCTCATTTCTTTCAAGTTCAGTCTCTCTAAGTTGTTTGGTCATTTCAGTATTTGTCTGTTTGATGCTCAAACTTTCATTGAATAACTCAGTGAAAGCTGTCTGGATATCTTCCTCATTCTCTGAGTCACTTTGCTCAGAACACTATGATCCGTCCATAGGTTCATTGACAACTCCAACTTCCTCATGATCACTCACTTTGCAGGTAAATGCCATGTGAGAGAAATTCATTTCTGATCCTGAGTCATCTGAATCTTCCTCATCTTCTTCTTCATCATCAGAATGAGATACTGTCATGGCCTTCTTTCCTTTCGACTTTAGGAAGGTAGGGCATTCAGCGCGAATATGTCCAAATCCTTAACATTCATGACTCCTAATAGTTTGGGATTTCTTATCCTTCTCATCTCTAGTTTCCTTCCTACCCGTCCTAAAACGACAGTTACTATCCCTAGATTTCTCAGTCCATCGTTTGTCAGTGTCATTTCCACTTTTTGAATCTTTTCACAAACATGACCATGTCAGCATCTGGAAAAAAATGTGTCTTTGTCACCATCCGATATATCGCGTTTTTCAACTTTCACAGATTTCATAGCTATATTTTTGGACTTTCTAAACCTTATGAGTTTACTCTCGTAAACTTGAAGATTACCCACAAGATCCTCTAACTTCAGCTTGTCTACATCTTTGTTATCCTCTATAACAGTGATTTTGGGCAAAAAAAATTCGGGGAGTGATCTAAGGATTTTTCTAATGATACGGTTTGTGGGGATAGTTTCACCTAAGTTAAAACTAGAATTGACAATGTCATTTATTTCAGCATAAAATTCATCGAAGGTTTCATCCTCCTCCATCCGAGCCATTTCAAACCTAGTAGCTAGATCTTGAAGTTTGTTGTTCCTGATGGATGATATGCCCTCGTGAACAGTAGCCAGAATGTCCCAAGCATCCTTGGCCACTTCACACATGGAAACCCTTCTAAACTCAGAAGTACAAATAGCGCCATGTATGGTATTTATAGCTTTGCTATTCCTATTACATTCATCAAACTCTTCCTTGGACCAGGAAAGTTTGTCTTTGGGGGAGGAAACTCCATCCACTGTGACCACGTGAGGTTTCCACCCATACTCCACCGACATCCACACTCTCTCATCTAGAGATTTGAGGCAACCTCTCATGCGAACTTTCCAGTGGGAATACTCAGTCCCATCAAAGAATGTAGGCAATTTAAAGGTTGACTTCTATCCATTTGGAAAAGGGCCAAGGACCGAGGTCAGGCTCTGATACCAATTGAAATTAACGATGTTCTGACCCTACACACCTATGGGGGGAATATGTGTAATGAGCAGAAATTTAAAATTACTACTCTATCCAAAACACATTTCGAATAGAGTTCCAACAATGGAAAACCAATCAACCACAATATAAGCAAATCAAATAAAGGAACGCATCAATGACAGAAAATAACTTGCAGAAAAACTAAATGAGACAAGTGGATTTGTTTACGAAGTGGAAAACTCCTGAGAGGAAAAAACCACTCCGGGTATAGGCTACCACCGGAATCCACTATATGAGAAAAACTTACAGAGATGGTGAAAATACCTAAAGCAACAACTTCGCCGATTCTATTCCCACATATGTAATCACCCAAGGAACTTCATGAGCATGCACCAAGCAACTTCCTTCAAACCGTCTGAAATCTCAGTGGATTGAATCTTCTAGACAGACCTATAGATCTTCAAAAATAGTCTCAACCATCAATCCTCAGAGGGCTTAGGCATTGGTCAGGTTGTGTATAAATGGTGAATGGTGAAGATGTATAAAGATCACTCAAATGAAATAAGATTGAATCTTAAGGAGAGATCTTCAACAAATTTAGGGAAAACAAAAGCAAAAGAAGTTTAGGTTAATGTATTTTCCTCAGTTTGAGAAAGAGGTGAAAGAATTCTTTTATAGGTAGGGTTTTCTAAATGGAAAAATAGGTTTAAAAACCGCATCTGGAAAACAGAAGATGCGACTGGCGTTCGAACGCACATAAGAACGTCCATCGAACGCAACAAAATTTGCAAAGTATGTTTGAACAAAACAAGAACGTAACTTGAACATGAAGTCTCTGGAAAGAGTTCGTTCGAACGAAATAGGAACGAGACTTGAACGGATGCTCTCTGGAATGATCCCGTTCAAACGCACCAAGAACGTGCCTCGAACGTTTTCTCTCTGGAATGACACCGTTCGAACCAAAACAAGAACGTTCCACAAACTCATTACGTTTGAACGCCGATGAGAACGTGCCACTAATGCCGAGTGTTCGAACGCATACACGAACGTTCCACGAACGCAGCTCTGATAAATCCTCTGCAGTGTCAGCAGTACACCCAAGCACTTCAAGACAAATTACAACTCAATGTAACACAGTTTTGTTACGGAATTTGCCAATATAAAAACCAACAGTTACAAAACATACCTAAAATTACAAAATGCATAGTTAAACATAAAAACATAACAAAAAATTAAAAAGTAAAGAAAATTACAACAATAAAAGAAAATGCTGGAGCTAGGGGTTTCACTTTTAATACTTCAAATATAGATGACTCCATTATCAATTAATCATTTCTTGAATTAATTATATTAAAACCGATCATATAGGTAGTGAATGTCATTTGTCCAAAGTCCAACCGACCATATAGGCGGTAACAAAATCATATAAAGCGACCATGTAGGTGGTAACAAGGTTAACACCTAAACTGACCATATAGGCATAAACTAAGTCCAATAATGTAAAATCGGTCATATAGGCGGTAAATAATTAATTCAATTTACTTATTTCAATTAAGGGATCTAAATTATTATATTAAAAGTTTCACCCCAGACTTCAGCAAAAAGAGATTACCTACTCATGATGTAATTAAAAACACACAAAAATTTATTAAATAAATTAAGAGAAAATACAAGAAAACTTAAATAAACATGCAAGACACTTTCTTTTAGGTTTTTATGGAGAAATCCCCCAAAGAAAGCATGAAAAATTTACAAAGTTTAGTTTGGTATTTATAGGCAAATATAAAGGATTCCACCAATTTCTCCACCAAACATGGCACCAAATCCTCCATCAAACATGCAAAGAAGTTTGACAATTTTCAATTTTTTATTTTATTTTACTTTTTTTGTTTTTGAAAATGACTTTAATAATTATACATAACACACTTTCGGATTTTTTTATTAATTTCGGTAATGAAAAATTAAGAATTCAAAAATCTTATGAACTTCACAGTTGTAGATCTTTGCATCTTCTTTAATTTAGAACTTGAATCACCTCAATCCGATATCAGAATAAAAAGTTATGGCCAAAATACGACAATTGCGCAAAGTTAAAATTTCCGAAATTGTACTTCGTTAAAACGTCATTTCAAGTTTCCAATCTCCAAAATCAAAATGTCAAGTCCAGGTTTTGTCCTTATTTGTTCCACATTTCATCCTGATTGATTCCATTAAGTCCCGATTTTATTTTATCTGAAAAATAAACTAAAACACATCAAAACGTTCATAAAACTCGAGAAACTATACAAAATATTAAGTAAAAGGGGCGGTAAATATTGATATATTTTCCGCTCATCAACTTCATCGTTGCCCTTATATTGCCCATATTTGTTTCAATTTCATTCAGCCTCGACTCATTCTTCTCAAACCTCTCTGAAGTTTTAGCAACAAATGTGCTCATGAGGTCTTCTAAGAAAGGTTTATGCTCAGCTCTTTGATTATTGTAGCCAGTATGAGGTTGCAAGACATTCTTTATATTGGCATATGACAAGTTCAGATGATAATAGTTTGGCACATTATTGCCTCTATAGTTGTTGAAGTTTCGATTGTTCACATACTGGACTTGCTCATATCCTCCGTCAGGTAAAATCATTTTGTTAGCTGCAGCAGCTTCAAAAGATAGTTGGCCATGTTGGTTGGTCAATGCTGCTAGATGAGTTATGAGGGATGACATTTGAGTTGAAAGTGCAACAATAGGATCCACCTCATATATACCCGCCATATTAGGCACAGTAGTCCGTTCACTTGGCCATTGGAAATGGTTAACGGCCATTTCTTTTAACAAGTTATAGGCATCCTCAGCTGACTTCTTGAAGAGAGCTCCCTCAGCTGTTGTGTCAACCACAGTCATATTCGAACCATTCAGCCCATTATAGAACAACTGAATCTGGACCCAGTCTACATAATTGTGTTGTAGGCATCTTCGTAGTAGATCCTTAAAGCGCTCTCATGCTTCATACAGAGTCTCAGTCTCCAGCTGCTTAAATATACTAATTTCTACTCTCAGTTGAGTTGATTTAGCTGGTGGAAAGAACCTCTCAAGAAATTTCATGGCCATATCGTGCCATGTTATGATACTTCCCATCTGTATTGATTGAAGCCAATCTCACGCTTTACCCCGTAAGGAGAATGAGAATAAGCGTAGCCTGATAGCCTCTTTACTCACGCCATTTATCTTTATGGTGTCTGCGATCTCCTGGAACATCCTTAAGTGCATGTTGGGATCCTCTACAGCTGACCCCCAAACTGATTCTTTTGCACCATGTTGATCAATGAAGGTTTTAGCTCAAAGTTGTTAGCACTGATTGGCGAAAGCACAATCCCAGAGTAATTATCACATATAACCGGCTTGAAGTGATCTCTGATTGCCACCTAGCGTGGGTTGTTCTCTCTGTTTTCAGTCGCCATTTCTTCCTTTTCAATTTTTTCTTTCTTTCCTAAAGACATAAAATATAATCAAATAAAAACACAACAAAAATAAAACTTAAAATAAAAATAAAAATAAAAATAAAATTTAAATTAAAGCTAAGGTTATTCAGTAATAGTATTAATGTGAATTAAATCAACATTCTGACCGGCGTAAACACACACGTATAATGCAAGCGCACGTATCGTTCAAGTAGTATAAAAATATCGATCCCACGAAGACTTAATTCCTACTGTTGTTATTAAATATTGATACTATTTATTTACATGTATCTAATTATAGGGAGAAGAGAATGATTGTTTTTGTTGGTTGAATGTGGATTTGCTAATTAAAATAAAAACAGACTCAAAAGAAAATACTAAGGAAAATAAAATAAAAGACTCAAAGATCTAGGGTCGTGACTCCACACAATATTATTATACAGATGAATTGATTCTCTTATCTATGTGTAATAAATCAGTTTGCTAACCTGGAACACGAAAATATGCAAAAGCCTTTGTCGATGGTCAGACGCAAATACCCAGTATAACCCAATTGAACCATATGTCTATGTCAACCAAATTACCTGGATTCATTAAGATTAAGTTCCAATTATGGCTACCCCCGCCCGACATGTATATGTCTATCCTATAAGGAAATCTATTAAAGGGTTATCTATCCTCAAGGAAGATCGTGGGCTATTGAATCTAAGGCTGAAACCTAAAATCCCTATGTCTAGTTCATTTTAAGTTTACCATATCAATCTTATTGGTGATCAGACAACAAAAAGCATTAAGCTTAAGACTCAATAAACAAACTAAAGAATTACCCAATAAATAATTAAATCAATTATTAAGCCTAGTAATATTGTGTTTCATCACTTCCCTAGAATAAAATAAAATGATGGGGTTAGAGGATCCACATTTAATATTTCTTATCTAGGAATCTCACTTATTATAATATATAAATTATTTTATGTTCTGCTTTCTCAGGAATTAATAATGTTAAACATTTAAAACCAGCCATATAGGCGATATTCTATTTAGTCCAATTACACCAGCCATATAGGCGGTAAAGTAATTTATATTTAAACCGACCATATAGGCGGTAATAAAGTCTGACATTAATTAATCCGGTTAAATTATAATTTATAAATTATAATTAAGTGAGATTTACCTAGATAATTATATTAAATGTTTCACCTTTTACCACAGCGGTAAATTAACTACTGAACATAAAAAAAATAAAAAAAATAAAACTTTATTACAAAAAGTAAAAGTGCATAATTAAAAATACTAAAAGTAAAAATGCTAAATTAAAATTACAAAAACTTAAACACACAAGATGCAATCCTTCAAGTCCTTACAAAACTCAAGGAATGCATGATTTGAATTCTGAAATCGAGCTGAATTTATAGGCGCGGATAGGCTTCCAGCGTCGCGACGCCAGCGCTTTATGTCGTGGCATGCTGAGGTGATGACACGTGGCGATTCTGGATAAGGTGATAAGGTGACACGTGGCATGGTGGTTGCAAACTCAATTATTGCGACACGTGGCGGCTTCTGATTGGTCGTCTCAGATTCTTATCCGCCACGTGTCGATTTCGGATAAGTGAGCCAATAATTGGCGCTGACGTGGCACACGTGGCGAAAGGGACTGTCGGCACCATAAAATTGTGACACGTGGCACGCTATGATTGGCTAATGATGATGTGGCGATGATATTGCATGTTGACTCGGTCAACTGGTGATGTGGATGATGACATGGCCGACAGGTGGAGTGACACGTGGCGACATGTGGCGATGGCGACTGTTGGCACCGTAGGATGATGACACGTGGCACGGCGCATGTTAGCAGATCGGCTGTGATGGTGACACATGGCACGGCGCACGTTAGCAAAGTCAAAATTTTCTCACTTGTGGACCCAGCGCACGTTAGCGCTGTTCGGCGTATGTTAGGCGTCGCGACGCCATATGCTTGCGCGTCGCGACGCGGACGAATTACAAAAATGTCCTTTTCGTCCTTTTTCACTGATTTAGCTCCAAATTGCTTCCAATGCTTTCCAAACTTTATTTATCTGCAAAATAACAATAAAACACATCAAAACGTTCACAAAACTCAAGAATATATACAAAATATTACATTAAATGAGTGGAAAATAGTGATATAAATACCACTCATCACACCCTCAAACCTAACATTTTGCTAGTCCTCGAGTAAAACATAGAATAAAATAACATAAACATCTTTAAAATTTAACTAAGCCACTTTCGTAGGGATCATGGTTGCATTTAGCGTATGCACCTAGCCTTTAAACCCCTAGGTGTCCCTAGTAGACGAGTTGTAGTCTCGTGAGGGTTTACAGCAATGATACCCACAAACATTTTTTACAAAAGTAAAAAGAAAGTAAAACTAATGCACACAAAAGCAAAAAGACAAAATAATAGATATATAAACAACGTCCTCAGAGAATGTCTAGCATCAAAGTTATAGGAACTTTCAAAACACATATACCAACTAAAATCCTTTCTTTTGAACAACATATCTAAATCAGACTCAAAGTGTGTGTGTGAATAATTCTGCAAACAACTTCGATTCTAAGTTGTCAACTTGGTGATTTCGTCTCAACTCTCAGTAGTTAATGGGTCAAACCAATCTGAGTATCTAAAATTTTTCTGTCTACTACAATCAGCACATGTGAGGTATGTGATTTTTCTGATTTTTTCTTTGATTTTTGATTATTTTTTTATTTACATACAACATCTTTGATCCATGTAGCGACCTTTGAGCCAGTGACTCCCAAACCAGATGGTTTTTGGGCACTAGGTGTTAAAACACTCATACAGACTTAATCACCCGGATCTCGGATGTTTAATAAACTAACACAAGCTTTCCCGTTTGACGCGAACTATCACTGCTTACTGAGGTAAGATGCCCGGTTACTAAGTACTTGCTTGGTTTAGTTTATTTTTTTCTTTTTCTCTTTTTTTTTTACATACCTCACATAATAATTGCAGACAGAAACAGAAACTCAGGCAAACAGTCATTTATTAACCACCGATTATTTTAACTAGTCATCTTGTTAATTCCTTTTTATCTAACTGCTTACAAGACTATTTTCTTAAGTGCTCACGAGTCTGACCTAGATATGAAATTCAAATTAGGGATAAAAGTGAAATTAGCATTTATCTTTTCCTAAAACTTTTTAACTAAACAAACAATCAAATCATCGGACCCTTTTTTTTTTTGCGATTTTAAAGCACACACAATCACACAAAATGCGAAAGATAAAAATGCTGAAATAAAACACACGACATGCAGAAAAGAAAATTTTAACGGAATTTTGAAAAAAATTAAAAACAAACAACCCATACCCCCAAACCTAAATCTAGCATTGTCCCCAATGCGTTACAAAACAAAAATAAAAAGAAGGGAACAATAGTACCTGAGTTTTTTTAACCATCAGTCTCCTCCTCGTCACTGTCGATATTTGGATGTGGTGGAAACTGGTCATCTTGTATCCCCACTTGTCGTGCTATTTGTTCGAGCAGCTGAACCATGTATCCCTGCTGAGATTCCAATCTAGTGACCCTTTGAGTTAAGGAGTGAGGTTGAGATGATCTGTGGGGTTGTTGAAGCGGTTGTTGTGGTGATGGTGCAGAAGCTGGTATGGAAGCTGATGGTCTTGCAGGAGCCTGTCTCTTTGTATGGAATTGTTGAATAATTCTGGCAGTTATTGTTGTCATGGGTTGCGTCAATTCCTCTCTTGGTTCTACAGGAACCTTGGCCTGTGTGCAGAGTGATGAAATCAAATAACAATAAAACAGGCCAGCCTGTGTCGATCATGCAGCCCAAGCGATGTTGGTCGAAATCAGTTGACCAACATCAATTGTATAACCTTCCAGAATGCAGTACAACAATATCATTCGTTCCTTCGTGACATATGTGATGTGAGATCTTGGTAGCAAAGTTCTAGTCACGAAGTGGAACCACACCTTTGTTTCAGGCTTCAGCAATTTAGAACTCATCTTCATATATTCTCCACTGCTACTCATGACCCAAGCAGCATTTGGAACGCACAAAGTCTTCGTGAGATGAGTGATATCAATATTTCCCAACACCGCAGAATATTAATCTTCCTCCAAGTCAGGTATTTCATAAAATCTGTTAATAGTTGAGGAATCAAATGATACATGCTGACCTCTCACCATTGCCACATACGCACGATGCTCATAACCATTAGCGTAAAACTCCCGCATAATAACTGCATAGGCTGGGTGAGGCTGCTGAAAAAGCTTTCGCCAGAGCCAATCTGTGATAATTCTGTCAATATCAGGAAATAACCCGGGGTCTATGTCAAATCCCCTCTCCATAATATGGTGTTTCCGGTTTATTCCCTCTTCGTATCTCTTCTCCGCAGCAGCAGATACGAATTTAAAATCATCAAAAGTGGGTGCGGCAGAAGTCGATGCCCTGGATCTTTTCAGCGGCATTTTTACCGAATTTTTCACAGAGTCTCTCCTAAAATCTCAAGTTTTTTCAAAATACACCCTAAAACTATCGTCCAACTTCGCCCCCAAATCTACAAAATTCAATCGATCAGTTAATCCTCAAATCAGAAATCTGCCAATTACTCACTGCCAAATTTCCAAGTTCACAACCCTCCAATTTCAACAAAATTAATCAACCACAAACTCTTACAATTTTCGGCTATCCCCCTTTATTGCCAAAATTTCAAATCCAATAGCATCCAATTTTTAACAAAATTAACCACACAAAGTATCCACAAATTTCAGTTATCCTCCTTGTAAATTCAGAAATTCAAGAGATAATGAAGAGTTCAAGAACGATTGTACCAGTCTGAAAATGGTGATCTTATTTCTGGAAAAGCTGGATCTGAAGATGGATGGTCTCGGTCTTAGGTGTCTGTTGGTCGTGGATCGGCTAAGTGAAAATGGCAGTGGGTGGTTTCGGTTGCTGATTTCTGGTGGTGCGGTTGCGATGATGGTGATGGTGGGAGTGAATTCGGCTTGGTGGTTTGGTGGTTTGGTGGCTCGTTTGTGGGTGAAATCAGTGAGTCTCGGCCGTGGGTTATATGGTTTGGTAGTGGGTGAAATCGAGGGAGATGATGGGAATTTGTAGCTTGTTTGTGTGTTTTGATGATTTCGGATGAAGATTTAGTGTTTAGTTTGCTGGATTTGGTGACTTTTGAGAGGAAATGCCGAGAAGATGGAGGTGAGAAGTGCAGAAACTGACTGGCGGCTGCTGGTTTATGTCATGTAATCGAGCCAGCGTCGCGACGCTGAAATTTTCCTTGCGTCGCGACACTCGGTTATTTTAGGGTTAGGGTTCTGTGTTGAGGCTCTGGTGTCGCGACGCGCAGGGTTTTCACGTCGCGACGCGGGATTTTTTTTTTTTTTGGCAAAACCAAGTCTTTCAACGGATAGATCCACTAGGATGCGTCTCAAGAGCTGACTCCTTACTCGGTCGTCTCTACTGGATTGACTTTATAACCTCGCGATTTTGTCAAATTTATTTTGTGAAAATCCCGCTTGCACTGGCTTGCTTTGTCCTGGAAAATTATGTTTTTAATTTTTCCTGTAAAAATAACACAACATTAAAATAATTCTACAACATGTATACACAAAATAAAATAATTAAAATTATTGCATGGGTTGCCTCCCTGTTAGCGCTAAATTTTTCGTCTTCAGCCAGACGTGACTGAAATCTATCTGTCAAAGAGGTTTCAGCGTCGTTTCTGATGTCCGATTAAAGACAATTCCATGTGCGTTGCTTTTGAAGGGTCTCTTCCAACGGTAAAGTGGCAAAAAGAGTTTTGTCTCATTCAATGCTTGTGCCACCTTTTTAATCTTTGTCGTTCCAGTGGTTCCTGAAATAAAGAAAGAAAATCATGAGGTCTTGTATGGTGCTTGACTTGGAATGGAAATTCCATTCTGTCAAGCTTCTGGGTGATATCTCTAAATTTTACTCCCCAAAACAGTGATGTTTCTCCTAAATGCCTTGGATTTTCAATAAGTTCAGACATTTGCTCCTCCATTTGCTCTGTTTCTTGCTCCACCTTTTTCTTCACAGATGAATTTTAAAATTTCCGTATTCAATTCTTCATCCGTCATCTGAGAAATGCATGCTTCATAAGTGTCAATCTGAGGATGTAAAGTTATATCTGTTTTTAGGTCTTCATCCTCTGATCTGAGTGAAATGATTGGCTCAGGTATATCTTCTTCAAACATTTGTGCAATGGAAGCTCCAAGATCTTCATTTGGAGGATAGAAAGTTTTGTCCTCCTTTGTTGGTGCAGTTGGTACAAATAGCTCAGCTTCTTTATCCTCGTCAGAGTCAGAATAATAAAAATCAAATTGAGACTTTGTTGGTTCAGGCGCCTGAATCGATACCTCTGATTCTTGATACTGCTCAACCTCGTCCACTGTTATGATGTCATAATGAATTTCAGGATATTCGAAGGCTTCTTCAATAGTATTTGAATTTTCTCCGTGAGATATGTGATTCAGGTTATCTGTTAATTGCCTAACTTGATCTGTCATCCTCTGTATAGACGCCGATTGACTCTGAATTTATGCATCAAATTGAGCTTCTCGTTCCTCGAACCAATCTTTAAGCATGTGAATCAACTGATCTTCCTCTGATGGTTCTGGTTCTTGATGAAGATCGTAGGTAGATGGTGGGTAAGATGGAAAGTATGATGGTTCTTCGTACCTTGAATGATTCCAATAATTCTGCCACTCTGAAAAGTATATGCATTGATCGCTCGAGTGGTTACCATCACAAATTACACATCTCCCCATTTCGTTCTGATGAGCAAATGTAGTATTGCTTAATTCTGACATCCAGTGATAGTTGTTGGGCTGGACAACAGGCCTCGGAAAACCGGACTGTTGCTCCCAGATTTGGGGTGTATCTTCTTCTAGTAAAGCTCGAAATCTTTCAATCTCCCAATAATGTTCCATTTTTCAATTATCTGAAAACAAAAGAAATAAATAAAAATTACAAATAAAAATAAAGAAAATTAGATACAAGTAAATTAGATAGCTTCAAAATTAATAACTCAAGAAAAATAAGTCACCGGCAACGGCGCCAAAAACTTGACCGGCGTAAACACACACGTATAACGCAAGCGCACGTATCGTTCAAGTAGTATAAAAATATCGATCCCACGAGGACTTAATTCCTACTGTTGTTATTAAATATTGATACTATTTATTTACATGTATCTAATTATAGGGAGAAGAGAATGATTGTTTTTGTTGGTTGAATGTGAATTTGCTAATTAAAATAAAATCAGACTCAAAAGAAAATACTAAGGAAAATAAAAAGAAAAGACTCAAAGATCTAGGGTCGTGACTCCACACAATATTATTATAAAGATGAATTGATTCTCTTATCTATATGTAATAAATCAGTTTGCTAACTTGGAACACGAAAATATGCAAAAGTCTTTGTCGATGGTTAGACGCAAATACCCAGTATAACCCAATTGAACCATATGTCTATGTCAACCAAATTACCTGGATTCATTAAGATTAAGTTCCAATTATGGCTACCCCCGCCTGACATGTATATGTCTATCCTGTAAGGAAATCTATTAAAGGGTTCTATCCTCAAGGAAGATCGTGGGCTATTGAATCTAAGGCTGAAACCTAAAATCCCTATGTCTAGTTCATTTTAAGTTTATCATATCAATCTTATTGGTGATCAGACAACAAGAAGCATTAAGCTTAAGACTCCATAAACAAACTAAAGAATTACCCAATAAATAATTAAATCAATTATTAAGCCTAGTAATATTGTGTTTCATCACTTCCCTAGAATAAAATAAAATGTTGGGGTTAGAGGATCCACATTTAATATTTCTTATCTAGGAATCTCACTTATTATAATATATAAATTATTTTATGTTCTGCTTTCTCAGGAATTAATAATGTTAAACATTTAAAACCAGCCATATAGGCGGTATTCCATTTAGTCCAATTACACCAGCCATATAGGCGGTAATAATCTGTCACATAAAGACCAGCCATATAGGCGGTAAAGTAATTTATATTTAAACCGACCATATAGGCGGTAATAAAGTCTGACATTAATTAATCCGGTTAAATTATAATTTATAAATTATAATTAAGTGAGATTTACCTAGATAATTATATTAAATGTTTCCCTTTTTACCCCAGCGGTAAATTAACTACTGAACATAAAAAAAAATAATAAAATAAAATAAAACTTTATTACAAAAAGTAAAAGTGCATAATTAAAAATACTAAAAGTAAAAATGCTAAATTAAAATTACAAAAACTTAAACACACAAGATGCAATCCTTCAAGTCCTTACAAAACTCAAGGAAGGCATGATTTTAATTCTGAAATCGAGCTGAATTTATAGGCGCGGATAGGCTTCCAGCGTCGCGACGCCAGCGCTTTATGTCGTGGCATGCTGAGGTGATGACACGTGGCGATTCTGGATAAGGTGATAAGGTGAAACGT
The DNA here is from genome assembly GCA_019454045.1 of Zanthoxylum bungeanum. NCBI lineage: Eukaryota > Viridiplantae > Streptophyta > Magnoliopsida > Sapindales > Rutaceae > Zanthoxylum > Zanthoxylum bungeanum. The sequence continues at coordinate 142,317 of SKCR01041313.1, read as the reverse complement.
GGCATGGTGGTTGCAAACTCAATTATTGCGACACGTGGCGGCTTCTGATTGGTCGGCTTAGATTCTTATCCGCCACGTGTCGATTTCGGATAAGTGAGCCAATAATTGGCGCTGACGTGGCACATATGGCGAAAGGGACTGTCGGCACCATAAAATTGTGACACGTGGCACGCTGTGATTGGCTGATGATGATGTGGCGATGATGGGGCATGTTGACTCGGTCAACTGGTGATGTGGATGATGACATGGCCGACAGGTGGAGTGACACGTGGCGACACATGGCGATGGCGACTATTGGCACCGTAGGATGATGACACGTGGCACGGTACATGTTAGCAGATCGGCTGTGATGGTGACACATGGCACGGCGCACGTTAGCAAAGTCAAAATTTTCTCACTTGTGGACCTGGCACACGTTAGCACTGTTCGGCGTATGTTAGGCATTGCGACGCCATATGCTTGCGCGTCGCGACACGAACAAATTATAAAAATGCCATTTTCGTCTTTTTTCACTGATTTAGCTCCAAATTGCTTCCAACGCTTTCCAAACTTTATTTATCTGTAAAATAACAATAAAACACATCAAAACGTTCACAAAACTCAAGAAACTATACAAAATATTAGGTTAAATGAGTGGGAAATAGTGATATAAATACCACTTATCACACCCCAAAACCTAACATTTTGCTAGTCCTCGAGCAAAACATAGAATAAAATAACATAAACATTTATTACAGCAATGATACCCACAAACATTTTTTACAAAAGTAAAAAGAAAGTAAAACTAATGCACACAAAATAAAAAAGACAAAATAATAGATATATAAACAACGTCCTCAGAGAATGTCTAGCATCAAAGTTATAGGAACTTTCAAAATGCATATACCAACTAAAATCCTTTCTTTTGAACAACATATCTAAATCAGACACAAAGTTTGTGTGTGAATAATTCTGCAAACAGCTTCGATTCTAAGTTGTCAACTTGGTGATTTTGTTTCAACTCTCAGTAGTTAATGGGTCAAACCAATCTGAGTATCTAAAATTGTTCTGTCTACTACAATCAGCACATGTGAGGTATGTGATTTTTCTGATTTTTTCTTTGATTTTTGATTTTTTTTATTTACATACAACATCTTTGATCCATGTAGCGAGCTTTGAGCCAGTGACTCCCAAACCAGATGGTTTTAGGGCATTATGTGTTAAAACACCCTTACGGACTTAATCACCCGGATCTCGGATGTTTAATAAACTAACACAAGCTTTCCCGTTTGACGCGAACTATCACTGCTTACTGAGGCAAGATGCCCGGTTACTAAGTACTTGCTTGGTTTAGTTTATTTTTTTCTTTTTCTCTTTTTTTTTTACTACCTCACATAATAATTGCAGACAGAAACAGAAACTCAGGTAAACAGTCATTCATTAACCACCGATTATTTTAACTAGTCATCTTGTTAATTCCTTTTTATCTAACTGCTTACAAGACTATTTTCTTAAGTGCTCACGAGTCTGGCCTAGATATGAAATTCAAATTAGGGATAAAAGTGAAATTAGCATTTATATTTTCCTAAAACTTTTTAACTACACAAACAATCAAATTATCGGACCCTTTTTCTTTGCGATTTTAAAGCACACACAATCACACAAAATGCGGAAGATAAAAATGCTGAAATAAAACACACGACAAGCAGAAAAGAAAAATTTTAACGGAATTTTGAAAAAAATTAAAAACAAACAACCCATACCCCCAAACCTAAATCTAGCATTGTCCCCAATGCGTTACAAAACAAAAATAAAAAGAAGGGAATAATAGTACCTGAGTTTTTTTAACCATCGGTCTCCTCCTCATCACTGTCGATATTTGGATGTGGTGGAAACTGGTCATCTTGTATCCCCACTTGTCGTGCTATTTGTTCGAGCAGCTGAACCATGTATCCCTGCTGAGATTCCAATCTAGTGACCCTTTGAGTTAAGGAGCGAGGTTAAGATGATCTGTGGGGTTGTTGAAGCGGTTGTTGTGGTGATGGTGCAGAAGCTGGTATGGAAGTTGATGGTCTTGCAGGAGCTTGTCCAAATATGTATAATTAGGTTTGGCTAATCTCCATTGTCTCCCACTTTAATTTAATACAATTAAATCAAGCCAATGATTAGGAAATAGATTAGTTAAATGTTTTCCACTTTGATTTAATCCAATTAAATCAAGCCAAAACCACCTATTATTACATACTTACAATTACCATAATATCCTCAAATGGTAGAGATAATTATGATTTTACAATTAAGTCATTGTGTAATTATTGAATTAATCCAATTTATCCAATTAGGTCAAAGTAAATAATCAATGTTATCCAATAACACTTGATTATCATAGTTGATAATTATAATATTGAATATTATCTTTTATAAAAAATAATCGGTTACCCAAGTGCTCAACGATTACACTTCATATTGGGACTCTCTAAGTTCAGACACGTTAGTCATATAAACCTAGCTAATATATAGGCAATTCGGCCACCTCCAAATTCACGAAGAACACGAACGACCTTTCTGAATTATACAAGTCGAGGTCATCACATATGTTTAAAAATCCCTCCGTTGTAGGCTATCCGAGTTGTGCTTAGGAAACATATAATACACCGTCAAGTTTCCAAGGCGCACATCTCATGTCGACATGTCCATGATTCTTTACAATTAATGCGATCCACCCTAAGTGATCGACTTTGGCCAGAGTCTTGAAGAATCGTGACTTAAATCACATGGATACCTAAACCCCTTATGGTACACATACGGGCCGACGGATCCTATCTTGCTTCGCACTTGATTACTGAGTGCATCGGTCCAAATCCAACGAACATCTATAGGTCAGACCATGAAAGGTTTCTGACATACATGGCATCAAAGTGTGGAGGATCTCACACAAAATCAATACTATCATATAGTCAAATGATTACATATGCTACTCGACTCGAGGAGATTCCTATTGACGGTGGTGTGTACTTCCAACTATTAGGAATCATCTATGAGTCATTCAATATTCGCTTCAATGAATACCCACATGTCTATACGAGTTTCCAAAACTCATGGTACATCGGGTTAAACCATTGGAACTCAAATTCCAATATACGACATGTGCTAGTCTTCTAGGTTTTAGGAATTCTACCATATTCCAAAACCAACGACTAGGAATATTTATTTTAAGAATAGTTTACACCTAGTATCAATATTATTCTAAGGTCGATGTCATTCTTAGCATATCTATACATCAATCTAATACGCATAATGACAATACCATTATAAGGTATGAAATTAAAAATGTTGTTATTTTATTAATAAATAATAAAATGTACAAATCGGATTGGCACTCCAAGACCAACTCCATCAGTTGTATCGCTGTTCAAGATTCTCCAATGAAATAAAGAAAGGTTCTTAAGTGTTGGACTTGATCTTGGAAGGATTTTATTCTTACAAAAATCAAGATTCGCGATTCTTGGGGCTTAGAACACGTGGAGGGGTTTGCTTGGCTTGTTCCAGACATGTTTTTTATCACTGATCACCAACTCTAACATTTTCTCTCACTTGCTCTAGTGCCAAATGTCAACCATCAAGACATAGACGTATTACAATGTAACTCGATCTAAAACCTAACATCTAATAGTCTTGAAGTTGATGAAGATGACGATTTGCTCACATGAAATAACCAAAAATAATATACCCGTGAAAAGTAAATGGAAGATCAGATATAAAAAACTGTAATAGAATGATATATATACATACCATATAAATAAACGTCATCATAAATAAATAAAATTTTCTCCCGCTTTTTGTTACGAAACGAAAAAGGTTAAAAATAGTAAACACTGACCAACTGTACACAGAAAATCATGTAGTAATAGCAACATCATATGCAATTGTCTCTCCCTCACTAACATTACATCTAAGTTAGTAAAAAGAAATACATGGAAAGGAAAGCATAAACATATGCAATATTAAAAATAAATAATTGATACAATGTCATGCAACGAAAACATACACACAATATGAAATGAAAAATATAATAAAAATGACTCAAAACATCAGTACAAGTAATTATAATGATGTCCAATTAATATTCAGCAGTTTATGACATGAAATAATATGAAACGTGTCCATTCATGTTCAAGAACACACGCATGCATATGACTTAAACACAAAAACATAAAATACACTTGTATGAATAAAAACTACGTGCACAAAAAGTTAAAGCTTAAGATCTTATTTTATAAGGAGGATTAAGTTACAAAAATCATATCTCATTAAATACCAAGACCATAGAGTAGTTGTTCAAACCCAACACCACTAGGACTTGAAAATGAGTAATATTGGTTGCATGATATTATTTTCTCCCCATAAAAATGAGTTTATAAATAAAAACTCTTTTGAGCGAAGGGTTTTTGCCTTTATTTTTTCAATTTGGCACATTGGCTCTTTTAAGTACTTTAATTGAAGTACTTAAGACTCATTAAATATTTTTCTTTACTTGAAAGGGATAGTATAAGGTCGTATAATCCAAGATCACGCTATTTAGTGATCTTAATATTTCATAGACTAGACTGAATATCCAAAAACTCATACATGTGACCAAGCCTCAAAATCAATAAAAATATGTTTGTGAGATGCAAGCACAAGATATACTAAGAGTTTTTATCACACACATTTACGCACACAAATCATTAAGGAAAAGAAGCATATCCAACATATTGGGATCACATGCTTTAAGCATAGACTTGCTATTTCAAGCCATTAACTCTTTTTGGTCTTTTATTTATTTTTATTTTTTATTTTATTTTTTAAAAAAAAATGCAACAAAAGGCTTGTTATTTTCCAATGGTACGTGAAATTATATCCCAAAAGTTTATATCATATTACAGTCCATTCAAAATCGGCTATAAAATTTATGTCCGAGTTTCCATCATATATACCAATTGACATATAACATAAACAAAACACACACTCACATATAGTGAAATGAAATAAAATAAAATACAATCATATAAAAATAGAATACATGCAAACACAAATGTAATGCATTGAGATGAATGCACAATCTAAGAATAGACACACTGAAGTGCAGTCTCTTCAATCTTTTCAGGATTGAGGCATTATGAAGTTATTGAGAATAAATCTTCCTTTCTTACCCAAATTTTCCTAGGAATCTCTTTCACTTGAGAATTCTTTATTAGTATCATCAGTTTCTCACTAATAAGTGGGCATATTTGGCAAGTGTAGAGACTTGACAAGCTAGATTTGAAGAATCAAATCTAGGTTGAGCATGGCTAGACCTCTTCTTGTATTTGTTCAACATGAAACACTTGGGTCTAATATGCCTTCATTTGCCACATTGGTTGCAAACATGTACAAACCTCGGACAAGAACGAGGTTTACCAAAATAATCTTTAGATTAAAGTTAGTTCACATGAGGAGAAATATCACTATGGATCACTTGACTCTGGTCAACATGTTTCTTTCCTAAGTCATATTGATGAGTTAGTTCAATATGATTAAGTAGGGACTAAGCTGTGATAAAAACAGTTTTAGAATAAGTTTTGTCACAACATTACTTAATAAAACCTAAACCTTTCTTTTCATAATGGAGCTGTTGTTACTTACTATAGATTACGCCCAGATGTTGTTGTTCAAAAGAAACAGAGACTATCGGCAGAAGCAATTAAAACCTCAATAAAAAATAATCACACCAAGAACAAAAGATTTTACCATGGTTCGCCTGAATCAATTTCAGACTACATCCACGTTGAACTCCGGAATAAGGAGCTCACTGCACTAATCAATAACAAGATTACACAAGAATCTTGAATTCGTTTGACAACAACAATTTTCCCCAATTACTTAACACTCACAAGATAAACTCTAATCTCTAATAGTGTCAATCTCAACTCTCAATTGAAGATCACACAAACTTGGATTAGGAATATGGCTCAACAATTAGCCAAACAATAATAGGAGAAAACTGATAAGCAAACAACACAAAAACTTACTTCTTTCTCAAGCCCTAGTACCCTTTATATATGATGAGCAAAAGTAAGTAATTAAGGCAACGGCAGGGATTGCACCACGTGTCCCTCATCCAAAAGATTAAAAGAGCTTCACATTTTACAATCTCCACCTTGAAGCCAAAAACATCCATCACTCCCAACCATATACTAGAATACATTAGGGCCAAGCTAGTACAGCAAACTCACTTACTTCCATCATTTTTCATGTCGACTGCAAGGTCAGCCAACCCCCACATGCAACAGCTTCATGCAGTGGGAGAGTTTGGTGGCAGTCAAAATTTTTGTCCCCATGTCAGATGGGTTATCTTCAGTTGAGACCTTCTTGATCTCAATCTTACCACTTGAGATGATTTCCCGCACAAAATGATATTTTACATCCACATGCTTGGTTCTCTCATGATGTACAGGATTTTTGCTCAAATGTATTGCACTCTGACTGTCTGAATACACAACTGTCTTACCCTGAAATTGTTGTATTTCGGTTAAGATACCCTGAAGTCAAATGGCTTCCTTAAACACATCTGTTATGGCTATGTATTCAGCTTCGATAGTTAAAAGTGCAACTAACGGTTGCAGGCTTGACTTCCAGCTGATGCAATTTCCACCAAGTGTGAAATAGTATGCTGTAGTTGACTTTCTTGAGTCTCTGTCACTTGCAAAATCAGAATCCACATACCCTACCAAGTCCAAAGCGTTAGATTTATAAAAGCATAAACCATAATCAACAGTTGTATTTAAGTATCTTAATAACCACTGCAAAGCACTCCAGTGAGCACCACCCGGATTTGACATAAATCTACTCAACAAAGATACAACATATGACAAATCAGGTCTAGTACTAATCATGGCATACATCACAGAACCTATAGCATTTGCATAAGGTACATTTTCCATTTTAATCATCTCAGACCTATTAGCGGGACTTTGTGAGTTAGACAAAATGAAATGACTCGCAAGAGGCTGACTAACAGGCTTACAGCCACTTACCCCAAACCTAGATGCCACCTTTTGCAAATATATGGACTGATGTATTTTCAGGCAATTTTTACTTCTATCTCTATCAATGGTCATACCTAGGAATCTCTTTGCACTACCTAGGTCTTTCATGTCAAATTCACTATTCAACTACTTCTTAAGATTGTTAATAGCATTCATTGATTCAGAGATTAGAAGCATGTCATCAACATACAATAACAAGTATACAGGACATTTATCATTAAGCATGAAATAGAAGCAACTATCATATTTACTTCTTATGAATCCAATACTAAGCACAAATGTGTCAAACCTTTTGTACCATTGCCTAGGTGATTGTTTAAGACCATATAAGGATTTATTGAGCAGGCAAACATACTCAGGATGATTTTTATCTATAAAACCTGCAGGCTGAGACATATGAATTTTCTCTTCTAATTCTCCATGTAGAAAAGCAGTTTTTACATCCAATTTTTCCAATTCGAGATTATACTGCACTACTAGAGCTAACATCATTCTAATAGTTTTAAATTTAACTACAGGTGAGAAAATTTCATTATAGTCAACCCCTTCCCGTTGAGTAAATCCTTTTGCTACAAGTCTGGCTTAAAACCTAACAGGGTCACTAGGCAGTAGTCCTTCTTTGACCTTAAACAACCACTTACACTCAACCAACTTCTGGTTTTTAGGTTTAGGAACTAAAGTCCAAGTTTGGTTTTTTCTAAGAGAAGACATCTCTTCTTTCATAGCCGCTTCCCATTCAAGTTTATGGGTAGACTTTAATGCCTCTCCTAAGCTAGCAGGCTCTATTCCATTTATTTCATGACTTGATATTAATGCACAGAAATACAAATCATTAGTTGAGTAATCATACCTGGTAGGAGGCTGCCTCCTATTTCTGTCTCTTGCTAGCTGGTAGTTTGCCAATGTGTCTTGTGGTGTTTCATCGTGATGCTCATATGATTCATTCAGCTGATTTTGATCCATTGTGTCCTCCCCACTTTGTTCTTGTATCTCAACCACTTCATTTCTGTTTTCCTCCGGATTATTACTCCTAGGCTGGGTGTCCTCAGATGTCTCCGTGTCTGGCCTGTCACCAACTTGATCAGTGGTCATTGATGTGCCTGGCTCCACCTGCATTTGAGCTCCACCTGCAAGATCAAAATCTGTTAGATCCTTTTCTAAGGCACCTGCATTCTTATTAGTAGATTTACATGGAAAACAAAGTTCATTGAATATAATGTCCATACAAACTATAATTTTGACTCCAGGTGACTCCATTTCCCATAACCTATACCCTTTTGTCCCTTCTTGATATCCTAAGAAAACACACTTAAGTGACCTCGGTTCAAGTTTACCTATGGATTGGTGAGCATAAGCTTCACAGCCAAACACTCTAAGGTGGGCAAGCTTCTGAGTTCTACCAGACCAGATTTCTTCTGGAGTCTTAAACTGGACTGAACTATTTGGGCTAAGGTTAACTAAATGAGTCGCAGTATTGAGGGCCTCACCCCAAAAGGGCCTATGAAGTTCGGAAGAAAATAAAAGACATCTGATTTTTTCTAATAGGGTTCTATTCATTCTTTCCGCAACTCCATTTTGTTGAGAGGTGTGTCTCACAGTCCTATGTCTCAGGATACCCTCACTAGTACATTATTGATCAAACTCAGTGTTACAAAATTCTAAGCCATTATCAGTTCTCAAGACTTTCACTTTGTTACTAGTTTGATTTTCTACTAAAACTTTCCATTCATTAAATTTTACCAAAGTTTCATCCTTTGATTTTAGTAAGAATGTCCATACATTCCTACTGTAGTCATCAACAATAGAGAGAAAGTATTTATTACCCCCATGTGTCTGGACCTTGGCTGGTCCCCATGTACGGGCCAAAATTGGGCCCAAGGGTAAAACTGACATTACACCAATTGGCCAACCACCAACTCAGAAAACCAAGGCCCGTTACCAAGATCTCGCCCAAAGCCCATCGCTCATCGCTCATCAATAACTAGGTTAGGAAAATGCCTAAACTCATAAGACCCACCAATTAAATCAGCAGTTACATAGGTAATCATAAACACCACCATTAAGTCTACAGTTACAGAAATCCCAACGAGCAGGAGAGGAGTAAATGACTCTACATCAGAGGACTTATAAAAGAGAAGGAACATGGATGAAGAGGCGGGAGCATTACTGAATTCCATCATTTACCACCTTCGGAATACCAACATACCCTGCCCTCATGGCAATCCACGAGGATCAAAGGTAGTCTCTAGCCTTGCTCTTCCATTACTTATGGCTCATCTTCATCACTGACTTGAGCATCGGAGTGCCCCCGGCACCCACCACACCGGTGGGCAGTACTCCCCGCTCACTCTACCTTTATTTTGCAGGATCGCTAGCGCCCCCAACCTAAAAATTCTCGATTGTGGACCTCAGGCGAAAACCAGCCTCCATAATTTGGCGCCCACCGTGGGGCCTTTACGATTCATAGCAAGCAAAAATCATTCAGTCTACAATCCTTACAACCATAACTATCCATGGTTTCGAGCAACAAACGGACACCAGACCCGGTGGTGGAACAATTAGCCACTCTACACTACAGTGGGTACAAGGCTTGAATGCCCAAAAGAATCAAAGCAAAAGGAGCGAAAGCTCACAGAAAAGCCCAAAGGCCAGCAAATACCAACAACACGACAAGCAGGCCGAAACGATTCAGCCTAAAACAAAACATGAGTGAAAGCCCGACGAAAGTCAAAAAAGATTAAACAAAAACAAGCTGAGATGACACAGCCCAAAGGCGATAATAAAGCCCAACAACCAACAGCTTCGACTCAAATTGATTTATCTTATAAATCAACCAAACAATCAGCCTAGTAGTGACAAAACAGAACCAAAACCCACCAGCAGCAAAACACAAGGGCAGAGTCCCACATCGATTAAAACGGAGGGGGGCTACTAAGATGAATTAACAAAAGTAGTCCCACATCAAATATCAAAATGAGCACACATCAGAGGCCAAATCCTTCAAAACACCCCGAACCTGTAACTGCCAAATTGCAAGATTAATGTGACAAAGAATCCCATTTGTGTCCAGCCGACATACGTGCCTCCAGAATGCATCCAAGACTTAGCATAAGGCGAAAGGGTCGCATTCGACATGACAAATCTAGGCGAATGGAGTCACATGTGTCGTGGGTCCTGCTGATGCAATTCATACATTGTCGAATGAAATTCGTCCTTTGTTCCAGACGACAAGCATATATGCAATATCATTTTAAATGGTTCCATTCAACATCAATAGAATGACCAGCATCTAGCCCAATCAATTAATCAAACAATCTCATTCGACAAAACCTTCATACTACAATAACGTGAGCAGCTTCCATTTGACACAACAAAGAATAGCCCATTAATGTCAAAAATAACAAAGCCCATGATCTCAAACAATGCTTACTACCAGACAGGAAGCGCATGATCACATGGCCCATACTACCACACACCAAACGCGCACTACATCAATCAAAAGCCACCTCATTCACGCCCAAAAAGCCGAACGCCAAAGCTTTTCACATGACCCCCGTGGAATTTACTACAAAGAACAAGATAATGCCTGATGAGAGAGACCATTTGCCAGCTACCCACGTTGAAAGAAGACTAGTGTGTTGAGAAGAGTGAAACTTTTTCTTAACAACCTATGTGAGAAATTGAATCAAGCTACCATTTATCTCAAAACAAACAAACAAATAAATTGAGTAGAATAAAAAATAGCCCATTCACCAATTTGGAAAAAGGACACTCTTGCATGTGCCATGCTCCACCCAATAAAAGATAGTTGCCGAATGAAGCCAGCCAACTTGCACAAACCAATGATAATTCCATCTATTTCATTGGCTAATTGGTGAACGAAGTCCATCATTTTTCCAAGCAATTTAGTTTCACAGGCACAAGAGTAATATCTGGCCACATTGAGTGATCAACATCTAGTTCATTCGACGGAAGCCAATACGATAGGTGGGTGGCTATCAACTTCAGGCTACATGGAAAATTCCCAACACCCCAAGACTACTTGGAATGATTATCAACTCCTCCAGACTAAGTCAAAGGTTAGTTATCATCTTCATGTTACGTTGATTTAATTCCGCCAACTCCAGACTATATAGGGAATCTATTATCATGTCTAGTAGAATGAAGAACTTTCTTATACCTCTTTTAGGTCCAATCGACCAACCTTTGTCAGGTTAGGTAGTATGAAAATTTTCTATGACTTTCATCAAGTTCATTGTAACATCATAGACTTACTTCAGGTCTAGTATAGTAAGTAATGATCTTGATAGACATTCATCAAATCCATACCACATGTGAAGATAATCACCTCCTCCACACTACATATGGAGATTACCATCCACTCTAGAATACTTGGATGGATTATCATCAACTCTCGACTTCATATGTGTAGTTTGGGGTATGATGTTGATCCCAGTCCACACTACAATCTGAAGCTTGGCGCTTGACTAGGATCCCACACGACTCTGCAAGCATGAAACTTGGTACATATTTAAAATCCCATTCGACTCTACATATAAGGGGATTGTAGTCTCCCATAGACTTTCATCAAGTCCAGTAGAAGACTTCATTAGACCTCCATAAAGTCCATTCGACCATAGCCCTCACTGACATTTATCAGGTCTTCTAGAGTGAGGATTGTAGTATGAGGAATGAAACCATCTATGACCTTTATTAGGTCTAGTAGTGTCAGGAATGATGACCTCCTTAGACTTTCATCAAGTCCATTCGACAAACTCCATTCGACAGTAGAAGTGTGAGGAGTGATGACCTTGACAGATATTCTTCAAGTTCATTCCACCATAGTCTCATGGACCTTCATCAGGCCTAGGAGAGTGAGTGACGACCTCATTGGACCTTCATCAGGTCCATTCGACAAATCCATTCGACAGTAGTCTTGTAGAAGAGTGAAGAGTGATTACCTTGATAGATATTCATCAAGTCCATTCGATCGTAGTCTCATAAAATCTCATCAGGAGAATAAGTGATGACCTTCATGGACCATCATCAGATCCATTTGATAGCCCATTCGACAGTAGTCTCATGGACCATCATCGGATCTTGTAGTATGAGAAAGAAAGACACTCGTAGACCTTCATCAGGTTAGTAGAGTAAAGACCCTCATTAACCCATGTTTAAATCCTGTAGAATGAGGAATGAAGACCCTCATGGATCTTCATCATGTCTGCAGTGTAGACTCTCATGTACCTTCATTAGGTATAATGGAGTGTGTAGACTTTCTTGGACCTTCATCGGGTCATGTGGACTGTAGACTATGATATACCTTCTTCGTGAGTAGTTGAATGAAAACTTTCTTAGACATCCATCACATCTGGTAACCAGTAGTATGGAGATTGTCCTGACCTTCAACTGGTTCAGTCGACCGGGGACATCCCCCATAGACTCATGATGAGTCAAATTGTAGACATGGATTACACATGTCATATGATTTATATCTTGAACCTCCATCTGGTTCAGTCGACCGGGGACATCCCCCATGGACTCACGTCGAGTCAACTATAGACATGGACTTCCGACAGTCCATTCGACACAAATGTTGTGTGAAATAACTCATGAACCTCCATCTGGTTCAGTCGACCGGGGATATCCCCCATGGACTCACGTCGAGTCAACTATAGACATGGACTTCCTACAGTCCATACGACACAAATGTTTTGTGAAATAACTCATGAACCTTCATCTGGTTCAGTCGACCGGGGACATCCCCCATAGACTCATGTCGAGTCAAGTTGTAGACATGGATTACAATGTCATGAGATTTATATCATGAACCTTCATCTGGTTCAGTCGACCGGGGACATCCCTCATGGACTCATGTCGAGTCAAATGCAGACATGGACTTCCTACAGTCCATACGACATAAATGTTGTGCGAAATAACTCTTGAACCTCCATCTGGTTTAGTCGACCGGGGACATCCCCCATAGACTCATGTCGAGTCAAGTTGTAGACATGGATTACACATGTCATGAGATTTATATCCTAAACCTCCATCTGGTTCAGTCGACCGGGGACATCCCTCATGGACTCATGTCGAGTCAAATGAAGACATGGACTTCCTACAGTCCATACGACACAAATGTTGTGTGAAATAACTCTTGAACCTCCATCTGGTTCAGTCGACCGGGGACATCCCCCATAGACTCATGTCGAGTCAAGTTGTAGACATATATTACACATGTCGTATGACACATATCCTGACCTTCATCTGTTTTAGTCGACTGGGTACTTCCCCAATGGCTCTTGTAGAGTCAAGTTCATGATCCTGATCTTCATCTAGCTCATTCAACTGGACACATCCACGATTGATCATGTAGAGTCAAGTTCATAACTTGACATTCATTTAGTTCAATCGATAGGCACCAACAACGTTCAGGTACACCTACATCTTATAGTCTTGCCTCAGACGACACACGCGTCAAGTACTCTCCAAGCCTAGAACTTCCAGACTTAGAGAGTAGGGGACAAACTGTACGGGCCAAAATTGGGCCCAAGGGTAAAACCGACATTACACCACTAGGCCAACCACCAACTTAGAAAACCAAGGCCGTTACCAAGATCTCACCCAAAGCCCATCGCCCATCGCTCATCAATAACTAGGTTAGGAAAATGCCTAAACTCATAAAACCCACCAATTAAATCAGCAGTTACATAGGTAATCATAAATACCACCATTAAGTCTACAGTTACAGAAATCCCAACGAGCAGGAGAGGAGTAAATGACTCTACATCAGAGGACTTATAAAAGAGAAGGAACATGGATGAAGAGGCGGGAGCATTACTGAATTCCATCATTTACCACCTTCGGAATCCCAACATACCCTGCTGTGGGACACATAAACTGGGCGACGCATGTTGTCCCGGGCTCGCGGCCCGTTTGGGAGTACGGAGTAGCCCGCGGGGGACTAAACCGGAGAATAATAGAGTCGCCACCCGGTGTGAACCGGGACAAAGATTTAAGGCCGCACTCACCCCTCGCAAGGGAAGACCTCAAACCGTTGGGTTCGGAATGGTCCCTTACTTATGCCACTTGTAATAAAATGATTTTTGCAATAATCTAACCAAGCCTAAGCAACATATTTCCAAGGATAATTATGCTTCTAAGTTCACATGCATGAAAGTAATCATCACAACGGCAAACATGCAATAGCACACGGCAATCTCATGAACATGCTTCGATCATATAATGCGGAAAACAAAGAACAACCTAAACATAATGCAAATTCCAAACGCAAGACAAAATGATTAATCATGCTTGAAAATAAACAACTAAATAGGCGAAATCATGCCTAAGAACCAAGTAACATACTAATGACCTAATCATGCTTGAATACCATCTAATGAACACATCAAACAGATAAACGCAGGGACACAAATAATATGATTGATTACATGATATAAGAGAAATCCCCTAAGAAATAATTATACATGACATGTGATGAAAATGACTCAATTCAGTGTATTCGCGTTCGTGTGGCATTCGTATACGCGTTCAAATGGTAAACAGAAGGTTCGCGTTCGTATAGCGTTTGATAACATGTTCAAACGGGACCAGACAGAAAACATGCGTTCGTGCGGCATTCCGGAACGCGTTCGAACGGGGTTACAGCAGTGACCTCCAAAATGCAGTAAACAACAAGACACATACATGAACGTATGAATAGATGACATCTAATAGATAATAACGGGCTAAAAGCGCGGCAAAGCATCGTGGTAAAGGATTTTAACCTCTCAAAATAGAGGACCTTTAATCGCACTTACTAAGCCCATGCGCAATCAACACAATACATATATATAAAAAGTAAAGACAATAATATCGGACTTCGTATACCCGATTGAACACATCTTACATTCAACCGAATATACATCAACCGGCGCGGCAAAGCATCGTGGTAAAGGATTTTAACCCCTCAGAATAGGGGACCTTTAATCCAACTTACTAAGCCCATGCGCTCGATCACATAATGCATATAAAAAAATAAAGACAATAATATCGGACTTCGTATACCCGATTGAACACATCTTACATTCAACCGAATATACATCAACCGGCGCGGCAAAACATCCTGGTAAAGGATTTTAACCCCTCAAAATAGGGGACCTTTAATCCAACTTACTAAGCCCATGCGCTAGATCACATCATTACATAAACAAATAACATGCGGAAATCAAGTAATGAATGACAAACAAATCAAAACAACATAAAACAAAATATGTGCCGTTTACTCAAGTGGTACGTGGTGTTGTATCCCGAGTACAGATCATACTACCGTCCATTCGGAATCGGCTATGAAATTTATGTCCGGGTTTCCATCCTATATACCACAAGAGGCGACACATTTTTCATTTTATTCAAGGGCCACAACACACATCATTTACAATTCATGCATTTTCTATTTATTCAAAGGCCACAACATGTTTCACTCAAAGATAATCATGCAAACGAAACTCAATAAATAATAAAAATACAACTAAAAACGGATGTGAAAGATACCCTCAGGTCTAACCTTTTTTTGCCGACTTTCGGACTTGCGTTTCACGGAGATCGGAAGGGTTAAAGCTCTTCAACTTCTCTGGTTCAATGGTTTAGAGTCTTAGCTCACTGTTTTGCTATTTTGCTTGCTGTTTGACTTCCTTTTTGCTGTTATTTTCTCTGTATTTTCTACTCACTGTTTTGGTGTATTAGGGGACTGTTTTGGTGCGGTTTTAGGGTTATTTGGCTTACTATTTTTGGGTGGTTAAGGGTCGGTTTATATGGCTGTTTGGGGGGTATTTATGCTTCAATTTTAGGTAGATTTGTGAGGTAGTTTGGGACAGTTTTGGTGTGTAACTGGGTGCCAGTGGCGTTGAGGCAGATTTGTTAGTATGCAAGTGGGGCGTTGAAGGGATTTGAAGGTCAATGTTGTTCACGTGATCAGAGGCTATCTTTGTTGAAGATTTTGATAAAGCCATTGACTGCTGGAAATTGCCAAAGATTTCTAAAGACATGATTTATAAAACCAAAAAGCTTGATTTCCTAAAAACAGATTATATCATAAAGACTGAAGAACGTGATATTACTCTTACAAAACCTTTTGAGACAATTAAATTATTTTCTGAACATGCTTTAAAACATCTAAAAGATAAAAAAATTTAATTATGTGCATGTTGGTTTAATCCAAGTCGGTATAAAGCCCCTCACTAAAGAAGGTTTAGATACCTCCATCTTAGCTGTTCTAAGAGATGGCAGATTCATCTCTTTTGATGATTCTTTACTCAGCAGTATTGAATCAAGTCTCTGTAAAGGTCCTATTTCCTTTGACTGTTACCCAAACATCACAGTCTCCTTGCAAGATAAAAATATCCTCAAAAGCATGATTCTTTAAATCAAAACCTATAATTACCATATGTTTGAAGGATCAATCCATGTTGCCTTGATCTATAAGATCTCCTACAAAGCTATGCATTCTGCGTTTAATACGCAACATAAACTCCAATCAAAAAAGGATGAAACTCTTCTTTTGCAGACTGACCTCTCAAAATCAAACACTGTCATTCCTAGACCCATCCAATGGAAAGATATCAACCTTCCTGATGAATGGATTCTAGAAGGAGCCACTGAACCAGTGATTCCAAGACAACTTGAGCCAAATACAGAGTTACAAAATGTGACTCAGTATTCTGATGGAAAAGTCAGATTATCTTTTAGAAGAAATACTTCATCTAGGTTCTGTGATTTAGAATCTGTTTCTAGTATTCCCTCCCTAGAAAGAAAATTCTCTAAAATCCCGAACCTGTCATACAAAGATCAACCTAGGTTTTCCACCTCGGATATCCCTAGTTCTTCTATACGTTCTGTTGATTATACTACTAGTATCCCTCACTCTATCTACACTAGTACTCAACATGAACAAAGTAAAGAGGAGAAGGACCCTTCTCCCCCAACTTCTCCAACATTTTCTGCTGTCACGGAAAATGTCATAAATGTCCTGCAAAAAGATTTCAAATTGGATAAAGCCTCTTTGCACAAAGATTTTTATTCTGATTTGAATAAAGAAAAAAGACTTTGGTTTTTTAAACACTTTCTAAACCAAAGAAAACAAGTTCAAGAAATCTACTATGAATTTATAAACTTGCATAAAGTCCACATTACGTTTTTTGATTGGTTTGAAATGTATGCTTCTGAAAATGACATTTCTTACCCTTTTAAAGAATCAAATCCCATTACCATTAGAAAGAAAATTCCACAATGGAATCTTTCTGATAGTGATAGAACCATTGAATCTGAACACCCTCCCTTGAGAAATATAACTATAAATCATGGTGAACCTTCAGTTCAGATTAAGGCCTCACCTTTAAAGATACATAGAGCCAATGACACTGATAAAGACTTAGATAGTATTATCCAACAGAATAATTTCTGTAATACTAATCTAAATACAATAGGAAAACAGTTGACTAGACTAGAAAGTCAAATCCAACAATCTACAATCACTGTTTCCCCTTTAAAGACTATTAAAATTGACGAAGACAAGAAACTTAAAAAGCCTATTTTTGAACCATTCCAGGTTTCTAAAGATAGTCAGAAGCTTGTCCATGAGTCAAAATCTGATTTTGTTAGAGCTATTAAAGAACAATTGGATAGGATAGAAACATCATCTTCCTCTTCAAAAAAGAAAATTGATATTGCCCTAGATACTCCCCAATCTAGTAGTAGAATAAGAGTTCTAGATTTAGATAATTCTTTTATAGCATCTTCAGACATAGAAGCCTTTCAAGAAAAATCCAAACCTGTTTCTAAAGTCAACAAAGTTCATTGGGAATTAGCACTTCCTGCTACTTCTCCTCCTGATTTAGCCGTTGATAATAGGCCTAGTGCAATAAGCCAGTCCCGGTTTAATGTATCTTCTGTCTATGAATGGAATATAGATGGAATGTCTGAATATAATATTCTTAGCCTATTACAACAAATGACCATGGCAGCAAATGCCTACAAAACCCAAACAGGAACCTCTGATAAAGCAATTGCAGAGATTCTCGTTGCTGGTTTTACCGGTCAACTTAAAGGATGGTGGGATCATCTTCTCACCAGACAACAACAGTTAGATATCTTGAATGCTATTCAAACAGATGAAGACAATGTTCCTATTCTAGATGAATATAACAGTCCTATTCAAGATGATGTTGCTACTTTAATTTTGACCATTTCTCTCCATTTCATAGGTGACCCCTCTCACCTACGTGATAAAAATGCTGAGTTACTACATAACTTAAGATGTAGAAAGCTTAGTGATTTCCAAAGTTATAAAACCACCTTCTTTACACGACTCTTTCTAAGAGATGATGCTAATAATATAACTTGGAAAGAAAAATTCCTTGCTGGTTTACCTACCCTTCTAGGTGAAAAAGTTAGAAATTCCATTAAAGCCCTCTATGACAACCATATCCCTTATGATAGACTTACCTATGGTGAGTTAGTTAGTTTTATCAATAAGGAAGGTTTAAAGATTTGCCAAGACTTGAAATTACAGAAACGCCTAAAATGGGAGCTTAGGAAATCTAAGCAAGAACTAGGTAGTTTTTAAACAGTTCAACTATGATCCTTTCAAAACTAGTACCTCCAAAGATTGTGAAGGAAAATGTTCTTCAAAACCTTACAAAAAGAATTACGGTTCTATAAAGTTAAAAGATCTTATCCTAGTCCTAAAGAAAATTTCTATAAGAATCCTCCAAAGCCTTATAAGAAGTCCAATAGAAAACCTTACACTTCTAAACCAAAAGCCCCTTTCAATTATAAAGAAGCTACTTGTTATAAATGTGGAAAGAAAGGACATACTGCAAAATATTGTAGAATGAACAAAAAACTTCATGAACTAGATCTCGGTGAAGAAATTCTTTCCAAAATAACAAATCTGCTTATTGAGTCTTCTGAGTCTGAATCTTCAGTAACAGGAAATTCTGAACCTTTACAAGTAGATGAGTTAGTTACTCAGATACTTCTAGTCAAAGCAATAGTGATTCGGACACAGATTCTTACTTAAAGAATAAGAAACTTAATGTTTTAACTAAAGAACAAGAAACTTTTCTTGATATTGTAAAACATATTTCAAATCCTGATTTACAAAGAGAATATCTTGATAAACTTCTAAAAACTTTTGACAAAGGTGAATCTTCCAAAACTCCTGTTTTAAAACAGAATACTTATGATCTTACTCAGATCCTAAGTAAAAAGAAAAATAAAAAAGATACACTCAGTTTTCAAGACCTTCAAAAAGAAATTCAAGAAATAAAGTTTGAAAAAAAGATTTAAAAGAAAAACAGAAAAATGATTCTGAAACCATCCAACTTCTTCTTAAAAGTCAGTTGGAAGGAAACTCAGAAAAAGATCCAGATTCTGAAAATGATGAGACTGGGATCCAAAATCTTGATTGTAAAGAACCACTTCCAAATGATTTTCTTTTTGTTCTAAAACAAGTGACAACAAGAAAATATTTAATTTAGATTACTTTAATCCTCTCATCAGATTTCCAAATTGACACAGTTGCCTTGTTTGACACAGGTGCTGATTTAAATTGCATAAAAGAAATTATTATTCCTAATAGATTTCATAAAGAAACACATGAAAGACTTTCTGCCGCAAATAATTCAAAATTAAAAATTTCTTCCAAAGTAGATGCTTCAATTCCAATGATGGTTTTGAATTCAGGACTTCCTTTCTGTTAACAAATGATATACATCATGATGTTATCCTTGGAACTCCTTTCATAAACCTCATTACTCCTTACACTGTTAATTATGATGGTATAACCTTTAAAGCAAAAAATAAAAAATTAAAGTTTTCCTTTATTGAAAAACCAAAACGAGAAATTTGAATATTGTAAAAGCTTATTCTGTTTACCAGAACCATGTTAGTGTTTTGTTAAAGAAAAAACAAAATGACTTACTTTATTTAAAAAAGGATTTAAATTTTGAAAGACTTGAAAAACAATTACAAACTGATTTTGTAAAACAAAAGATTAATGATTTCAAAGTTTTAATTGAGAAAGAAATCTGTGCTGATCTACCTTCTGCTTTTTAGAGTAGGAAGCAACATTTGATAGATCTTCCTTATGAGTCCTCTTTTGATGGAAAACAAATCCCTACAAAAGCTAGACCTATTCAGATGAATATGGACTTAGAAAAACATTGTAGGAATGAGATCGAAGATTTAGAATCCAAAGGTTTAATTGTTAAGTCTAGATCCCCTTGGTCTTGCGCCGCTTTCTATGTAAATAAAAATTCTGAAATAGAAAGAGGTACACCAAGACTTGTGATAAACTACAAGCCTTTAAACAAAGCCCTAAAATGGATTAGGTATCCCATACCTAACAAAAAAGATTTGCTTCAAAAACTTCACTCTGCTTTCATATTTTCAAAATTTGATATGAAGTCTGGTTTTTGGCAAATTCAAATTCATCCTAAAGACCGTTATAAGACTGCTTTTACTGTTCCATTTGGACAATTTGAATGGACAGTTATGCCATTTGGTCTAAAGAATGCACCTTCTGAATTTCAAAGAATTATGAATGACATCTATAACCCTTACTCAGATTTTTGCATAGTCTATATTGATGATGTATTAATCTTCTCAAAAGACATTGATCAACATTTCAAACATTTAAAGACTTTTTATTTTGCCACTAGGAAAGCTGGTCTAGCTGTTTCTAGTACAAAGATTTCTTTGTTTCAGACTAAAGTTAGATTCCTAGGACATTACATTTCCAAAGGAACAATTACACCCATTGAAAGATCTCTAGCTTTTGCTGATAAATTTCCTGATAAAATCATTGATAAAACCCAACTCCAAAGATTTCTAGGAAGTTTAAATTATGTTATAGATTTTTGTCCTAATATCAATAGGATTGCAAAACCCTTACATGATAGGTTAAAGAAAGTCCATGTCCCTTAGACTGATGAACACACCAAAGCTATTAGATTAATAAAAGATACCGTTAAAGAAATCCCCTGTTTATATTTAGCTAACCCTAGTTTACCAAAAGTTGTTGAAACTGATGGGTCTGACTTAGGGTATGGTGGTATTTTAAAGCAAGTTGAGAATAATAAAGAACAAATAGTACAATATGTTTCTGCCCATTGGAATGATTGTCAGAAAAATTATTCTACCATTAAAAAAGAAATATTATCCACTGTTCTATGCATTTCAAAATTCCAAAGTGATTTGCTAAATCAAAAATTTATACTAAGAATTTATTGTAAAGCTGCAAAACATGTTTTAGAAAAAGATGTTCATAACATTGCATCAAAACAGATTTTTGCACGATGGCAAGCAATTTTGAGTGTTTTTGATTTCGAAATTGAATTTATTAAAGGAGATAAAAATTATGTTTCAGATTTTCTAACCAGAGAATTTCTTCAAAACAGATAATGCCACCCAAAAAGAAAGACACTGGCAAAGCCAAACTTAAAGAACCAGCTATCCAAAGCACCTACAAAGAATCTCAATCTCCTCCACCAATTCCAAAATTAGCCTCTGGCATTCCCATTAAATCTTCGGTTGACACGATCCAAGAAGACGAAGAATCTTCATCCAAAGCTATTACTTCTCAGGAACAGGTAAATGAATGGATTGAATCCATCTCTAAATCCCCTGAACTTATTCTTGCTCTACAAAGCTTTTCAAAAAACCAAGAAATCCAAAAGACATCTTCTAAAGAAGTTATTTTTCCAAAATCTCAAAAAGAAATCGTTTTAAGCGGGAATTCTTCTTCCCAATTTATTTCTCCAAAACCTTCTCAAAAGTCGGATTGGTTTAATAAAACCTATCAACAAAATATTCTAAGTGTTGAAGATGGGTTTTATAATCCTGATCCATTTGTGACTCTTTCAAAGTTTTTTCCAATGGTTGGTTTTTCAAACCATGGGATTTATCAAAACCCCAATCCTTTTATCAAGACATTCTCGAATTCACAGAATCTGTGAAATTCAAGCATTTTTACCTTGCTGATACTCATTCTGAACCAGCCTATTCAACGGCTACTATCCTTAAAGTCCTATCTCCAAAGCAATGGGGAGAACCCCTTCATAACCCCAAATTCTTTCCCGCCAATTTTCAAAATTGTTTAAACCACTGCTTATCTTTCTCTTATTGGGATTACCAGCAAGCATGGTTTAATACATTTCTTATTCAAAATCCAAAGAAAAGCCACTCATGGTTATTTTTCTTTAATTCAAAAATAACTATTGAAAGCCTTCCAAATTGGTTCCAACATTGGTGGAACTACTATGGACCAAGCCCAGATATCCTTACCCCAAATGCAAAAGCCTGTTTAAACCTCTTTAAAGCCCATTACATTCCTTCTGATTCAGAAAGAAGATTTCCCCATTTTTTTGTTTCTGCACAAAATTTTTCTTACCATGGGTCTGGATGTGGAGTCTTCAATTCCACACTCACGAATCCCAATTATTGTCCAAAGAACTTTCAAAGTCAAGTGGTGGTCTAAATTTGATGAAGAGTCCAAGCTGTCCCAACATATGGTCCAGCAGTGGCTCTGTTCTAAAGGACATTTAAAATCAAATGTTGAGGAAATTAAAGCCCAAAATACTTTCCTCTCTCAGAAGTCTTCGACCCAGTCTCTTAGCTCCGGTGCCAAATCTGAAGAAGAGTATTTTCAAATTATGCAACAGCTCCTTGCTTCTAGGCCTGCTTCATCTGCTGCCAGCTCTTCAAGTAGTGGGGAGCCACAACCATTTATTTCCCTTGGAGATGATAACGAAGACGACTGTTTCGGTATTCTCTCCTCTTAAAGCATTAAAAAAAAAGTATTTGAGTAAAAGAAAATTATTTTCTTTTCCCCTTCACTCACTATTCTCATCACGAGAAAAAAGCTGTGGGATTAGAAATTTTCAAGAATATTTTACTGCATCAGAGAGCATCCAAAGCTCAGGACAAAGACCGGTGGGACCACGAGCATCTTATGACAAAGCCATGGACCACGAGCATCTTATCTTATGACAAAGCCATGTGAAGCAAAAGCATCCAAAGCCATGTGAAGAAAGCAGAGCATCCATCTTATCTTATGACAAAGCCATGTGAAGCAAAAGCATCCAAAGCCATATGAAGAAAGCAGAGCATCTTACTATTCAAAGCACGTTACAAAAGTCAGAAAAGCAGAAGCATCTTACTATTTTTTGATAATTGTAAGTCATTGTAATAATTCAGGGTGGTTGGTTGATTGGGTATATAGTTCCCATTAACTCTCAGAGGAGAGCATCCGTGTTTTTTAGATCCATTTTCAAAGTTTTCTCTGGACTCCATCTTCTCTCAAAAGAAAACCTTTCTCTTAGTTTAGTTTTAGATATAGTTCTTTCTAAAGAAAATGTAAGCATTTATTTTACAAAAGAATACAAAGCTGTTTATTTTTCCTGTAATTTATTTTGCAAAGCATGCTTGCAGATTGATACTTATATCAATTCTGCCATTTAAAAACTGCTACTGATCCTCTGAGGCATAGAGACCAGATCTCTCCCCTCAGTTGTATTTTCTCTTCTCCCTCCTCCTTCAGAGCACCATTTCTGGGATCCAGATCTGGTACTGTGTTTGCAAACCCCGAGCCAATCTTATTAAAATCTGATAATTGTATGTTCTAAAGATAATTGCTTTTATTTCTTGAGATCCTGTCTTGTATGGTATATATATATATATATATATAAGTTAAACATTTTTAAGTATTCTCATTGTGCCATGTGGCGGTTTCATATTAAAGTAATAAAATTAAAGTAATAAATATATTAAATAAAAATCATATTACAATAAAATATATATTATAATTTTATAAGAATTCTAAGCCTCCTCATCGTGCCAATTGTGGCGGTTTCATATTAAAGTTATAAAATTAAATTAATAAATTTATTAAATAAAAAAATATATTATAATTTTATAAGGATTTTATTATAATAAGAAAACATATTAGATTATTTTATTAAAATAAAAAAAAATACTATTAAATTATCTACAATTAACCTAGTCTCTAAAATTAATTTTTTATAATTACATTGTAAAATTAAAATATCTCTATAATTATTTTTAAAATAATATTTGATCTCGATTTTATACCGCACACAAGTGCACGTATCGCTCAAGAAAAAAACGGATATCATACCCATATATACTTATTATTTCTCTTATCAATATCAAGACTAACCTACTTAACTTAAACTAAATTATGGGTGTGAGAGAGATTGATTAATCTAAAATTAATTGAAAATAAATAAAGAGTAAACAATAATTTTGGAGATAAACTTTATACGTGAGAAGAACCTAAAGATGTAATTTCACTAAAGCACGGAAACAATGAGGTGGTGCACTTTTCATTCAATTGGGCTGTTATGAATTATTAACATAGAACACTAAAATATTTACAAGTCTCTTTCAATGGTCACATAGAAATATTCAATTTAAACCAATTAATTATATGTTTATATTAATTTAAACAAAATTTATTACAAACAAGTTCTAATATTGGCTACGCATGCTCTGCATATATATGTCTATTTTGAAGGGAAATCTATTTAAAAGAACTAGATCACGGGATATTATTCTCACGATTGACCCAAATTCCCTCCGTCGAGTTCCTAAGGATTTACCAAGATTATTCTATTGTTGACCAAATAAAAAAAATATGCATTCAAAACACATAAAATAATAAATAATCACACAACACACCCAAAATAATAAGAAGATACAAATTATTTAATAAACATGCTTAAGATCTATTACAACCTTAGAGTAATTATTTAGCTACTCATGATATTCAATAAAAATAAGCTAATCATTATTGATACAAAACAAGAACTCATAAAAGATAAACTAGAGAGAAAATGGAAGAAAGAACTCTCGTTTGCAATCTTCGCCTTCAAACTCCAGCATCAGTTGAAGCACTCGTTTTTGTCTTGCTCTAGGCGTTCTTCTATGCTATGTGACTCCAAAATTCTATTTTGAGGATTCCTTTTAGGTTTTGGACAAACTTATACTTATATAGGAGGTATGGGGGTTTTCCTGATCAAAAATTGAGTTCCAGAGGAAATAGGGCCAAATCTCATGTGTCGCAATGGGTGTGATTGCTGCACATTGGCTTAGCGTCGTGAGGAGCCAGCTTTCTCTGCTCCCTGCTTTGATTTTGTTCCAGCGTCAGGACGAACGTTTTGACTCTGAAATTTGACCCAAATATGCTCCAAAATTACCAATTCATCCCTCGTTGAATCTGTTGGGTCTTGATATGAATCTAACCTACAAAACACATCAAAGCGCTCATAAAACTCGAAATACACACAAAACATTAAGATAGATGGGCAATAAATATATGTATATTATCAGCTCATCAATATTTTAATAATAAAATATATTATAATATCCGAATAATTTTTGAATAATATCACAGATAATCAGGCAAATAAATATATATATATATATACACACACACACACTTTTCCCAACCGATAAATAAAACACAATCGGTATGAATTCATGCCAATCTTAGCTTCCATTTCCCATCGTATCACATGACACCTAATCTCTAAAATTATTTTTTTATTACCTATTATAATAAGAATATATAGTATAATCTTCTATTAAAATAAAAAAATATATGCGGCACCTAATCTTTACAGTTAATATTTTTATTATTAAATTATAAAATAATAAATAATAATTATTAAAATTAAAAACCTATTACAATATAAAAATATAATCTCATATTAAAATAAGAAACATAATTAGTAAGCGTCCATAAAACCTAATTATTTTTTTGGATTTCGAATCTATTGTTATTTGTTATTTTATTTTTAAATATTTTATAAGTTTTTTATGTCATGAATTTTTTATTATTTATTGTGCTTAAGGATCCAAACTCTGATTATTAGTTTTTTTACAGTGAATTATAAATATTATTTGAGAACCGAGAAATAAATGAGGTATAAATATTACATATAATTAAATTAATGATCTCATTTAGACTATAAAATCGATAAGATCCAGAATATTTTTAAGATCAATATATAAAATATATGTTGTTGTAGTAGTTATAATAAAAAGAAAAAAGAAAAAAGAAAAAAGAAATGAGCCGGCCGTGTCATGCCGGGCCGCAACTAAGCCCATGAGTGATTTATAAATATTGTTTTGCTTTACTTTTGATATTTAAACTTTTTTTTATACATAAAAGTGCTATCATTCTTGTTCAAATCACAATAACATACGTCTTCAAAATACAAAAGTTAAAATATTAAACCACCAAAATCAAAAAATTGCTATGTATCATAAATCCAATTGTGTTAGAAAAATCAATGGTGTTGATAATTAATTTCATATTTCATATTTCTCACACCTTTGGTGAGGCCAATATTATTGTTACAGCTTAGTTAATATTGATCTTAATTCTGCAAATTTTATTTGGTAGGATTCTGCTCCCATGACTGTACATAAATTTTTGAATCGTGACACTAGTAGGTTTCCTTGTTATAGTTAGGTTTATTTAATTGTCTTTCTTTTTATGTTGTCTTATGTGCTATGGGACTTTTTCTTCGTTTGTTTTTTTAGATTGGTTAGTGGCTGGTATTTTTTTCATTTTTTATCTTAAAAAAGATTTTAACAAGATTGATAGTCTCATACCTCCTAATCTTTTTCTTAGGTCATGGATCTTAGTCAGGGATGTATCCTCGGCTGAGTTTTGGAAATTTTTAAATTGTGATTTTATAAATGATTTTATTTTCTTTCAATTTCATGAAAGTATCGTAATTAATTTTTAAGACTATGATAATTATCCAATTAATTTTGAAAAGTTTAAACTTATCTCTTATATAAAAGTACAATTATTATAAATTTATTTAGTTAGTTTGATTTCATAAAAATTGATCATCCACACTGTATAACAATACAATAGAAGGTAATGATTTTTTTTTCATGTTTTTCCTTAATGGTTATTCTTTTGAAAAAAAAAATAACTAATATAAGTATATTTTAAACTTAAATCTTTTAAGTGATTCATCTTAAAAAATTTACAACTAGCAAAAGAAAATTTCTAAATTTATGTCTTAAATCTCACTGACATTGATTTATCATTTCTATCATTATTTCTCCACCACCCAACGTCTACTATAGTATCCAAAACATGAATTGAAAATAAAATTATATATTATACATCATTTCCATTATATGAATTTTCATTGAATAATAAACTAAATATTATAATTATTATGATATATATTATAATTTGAATTTTTAAAAATAATTGTAATAAAGTTTGAATGTGTCCCGGCTGAATAAAATTTTTGAATACGTCTGTCATCTCAGTTCTCTTATTCCTAATTATGTTGAACTCTTTTTTATTATTATCAATAATATTCTTTTATTGATTGCGGCATATGATATGGTACAATCTTCGATACCAATCTAAATGTGATACAAGGTTTTGTTGGGAGTTTTTGATCATGAGATCATTTTTTTTTCAAAAAAAAATGAAAGAAATAAAGAAAGAAAAGAAAACAGTAGTGTTATAGGACCAATTATTTTTTGAGATATTATCATTTTTCCATTTGAATATTGATTTATATCTGAAAAAATCTGAAAACTTTAAACAAGTTCAAATGTACACCAAAAATTTCATTAATATATTAATTTCACTATAACAAAAGGGACCTTTAGCGTCCAAACATTTAGCGTCGAATTTTTTTTCGACGCCAATAAACTATTTAGCGTCGAATTTAAATTTCGACACTAAAAGGTAACACTTTAGCATCGAATCATAGTTTCGACACTAAAAGGTCAACCATTTAACGTCGAATTTAAATTTCGACAATAAATGTTCTAACTTTTAGCGTCGAAATTAGATTCGTCGCTAAAAGTTTATCTTTTTCCGTCGAAATAATTGTTTGACGCTAAAGGGTTGATGCTTTAGCGACGAATTTCTATTTCGACGCTAAAGGTTCCACCATTTAGCGTCGAAAAATTCTTAGGATTCCACCATTTAGCGTCGAAAATTTTTTTGGACGCTAAAGGTTAATTTTAAATTTTTCGAATTCCCCCTTCTAAAATTTGAATTTATCGCCTAATAAAATGTTATGGTTGGTGTTCAGAGCGCCAATCCGGATCGTATTTATGTCCGATTCATGAATACAAGCAATATCATTTTCCATAATATTACTAATTTAATGGTAGCACATCTTGTCTTTTATATACGTATTCGATCTAATTTCGATTAAATTGATTAGATTGAAACTAAATCTGGTTTAGTGATATGTATATATATTAGACAAAGACCCCAGGATTTACAACGTAGTGCGCAGTTACAACATAGTTTGTAATTGACATTGGGAAGTGTCACTATAAGTTGTATATCCTCAAATTCAGTTCCTGGTCAAGATTTACTGACACGGGTCGTTTTGTAAAATCCGCTGAGACCAGTACATGTCGTATATCGGACTTGGTCCAATGGTTTATCCCAATGAACCATGAGTCTTGGTAGACTCGTATAGACGTGTACGTGTTTATTTGATAAACACTGAACGACTCACCGAAGATTTCCTAATATATGGTACACCAACGTCAATAGGAATCTTTTCGGGTTGAGTAGCATAGTGATTCTTTGACTTGAGATATCACTGTGGATATATGAGTTATCATCCACACTTAGATGTCACTCACGTCACCGATCTATTTAGATCAGACATTCGCATGTTCGTTGGGTGTGGACTCATGCTCATGATATCATGTGTGTATTAAGATAGGATCCGTCAGTTCTGTGTACAGAGCATAGGTAGTCCAAATGTGATTAGCAATCTGTTAAATTATACGTATTCAGTGACCTCGACCTTTATGATTCAGCGAGTTTATCTGTGGTCGTCATAATTTACGGGTGGGTGAATTATGGACACGAAATTGGATTTTGTGACGAATATGCCTGAATCTAGAGAGTTTCACTAATGAAATATACTCGTAGAGCACTAGGGCAACTGTTATGAATAATACTGATTATTTATAACTCGTTTAACGGTTAAACGGAAAATACATGCAAAAGGGACCTAATCGTCATTTTCGAATTAATGTGTATTTTTATTTAATACTTGATTTTATTAAATACACATTAATTAACTATCAAATTGTGACATTTGACATATATTATTAATATATATATTTGAAATATTTAATATAAATATAATACATATATTTAAGATATTGTATTTAATCATTTAATTATATAAATGTTATATGATTAAAATAATTAAAGTAACAAATATCTTATGACATGATTTACTTTATTAAAGATTGAAAATGGCATGTTTCCATTGGAACACATTTAAGTTTACTTTAGTATTAGATAAATGTTATCTTGTTATTAAGTAAAATGTGTACCAATTAAAGTAAAACAAATTGTAAAATTTCTTTATCCAATTTTTTTCTATATTCACGGCAATGTTGAAAAAAAATACATAAGAAATTTTTGTTTTATTTTTCAAAGTGAACACAAGTTACCAAATAAAATTACAAAAGGGTTGGAGAGAAAAAGCTTGAAGAACAAATGAAAAAGCTTATGGAAATTTTGATTTTGTAAGTATTTTCCAACTTTCTTCAATTAGAAAAATGTTTCCATGTTTCTAAGCTTCAACATGTGTTGCTTAGAATTTTCTCTACTCTTGAAGTATGTAATTAAATTGATTTGAGATTTTTTGGAAAGATGTTTGCATGTATAATTAATTTATTTGCTTATTAATGTAATTAAGCTTAATAAATTAATTAGAAAATTAAAGTTGTCATTCTAGAGTTAATTAGCCATTCATAATTAGCCTAGAATTGTTCTTGATTAATTTCATGATTGTGAGATTTAATTGGTGTGGTAATTTGAAGATTAAAGTATTGAATTTTATCTTTTTAATGTAAATTGCCCAATTTGAGTAATTTATGAAATTAGGGTTCTTAAACCACTCCAATTTTGGGGTTTTTCATATATATGTTATAATTTGATGTATATTTGATGTATGTCAAATTTGGGATTGATTGGATTTGATCTTGATGTGTTTTGAACAAATTGGGCCAAATTGTAATTAATAGAAAATTTGGGCTGTTTTCGTAATTCTGGAAAATTACTGGGCAGTTTCGAATTTCTGGAAAAGTTTTGGATTATGTTGCAAATTGTATAAATTATTTTGGGATTGATTT
Organism: Zanthoxylum bungeanum; assembly: GCA_019454045.1. Classification (NCBI taxonomy): domain Eukaryota; kingdom Viridiplantae; phylum Streptophyta; class Magnoliopsida; order Sapindales; family Rutaceae; genus Zanthoxylum; species Zanthoxylum bungeanum. The sequence continues at coordinate 112,027 of SKCR01041313.1, read as the reverse complement.
GGGATCAATTAAATATGTATTTGAATATTTAAGGACCAAAATGGTTAATTTGCAAAGTATTGGGGTCTCAAAGTAATTAATGATAAATCTGATTTTTCAGATAAAAAATTCAGTTTTTATTTATTGAGTAATTATAATAAATTATTTTATTTTAATTACCCAAGAAAAATATTTATCGGAAATTGTTTCAGAGTGAAAATATGTGAAAACGGCGAAAAACGGCGCTACCGAGTAACGGCTGCCCAAACAGTGAACTGGGCACTGTTCGAGCAGCCCACGAACTGTCCAAATATTTTGGGGGCTGACCTGGGCAGTCCCCATGAGCATTGGTCGGTCGGTTCGGCCGGAAACGCGTTTTATGCTATTTTGCGGAAAAACGTTTTCGTAAAAGTTTCGCGATGTTTCTAAATTATTTATGTCGTTATATGATATCGAATAAATACTTTTAGGTGAAATATGAATGAACTATTAATATTGGATATTAAATAATTTATTCGTAAGTTTAAAAATTTTAAACTACGATTTCGCCCGAACAGCGCTCATTCCGCTGCGCCTCCCTGATTTGACCCCAACATAAATTAGATTTAAGTTTTTTAAAAGTCAAAAATTTCGACACTAAAAGTTAATTTTCAAATTTTCAAATTCCCGCTTTCTAAAAGTTGAAATTATCTCTTAATAAAATTAGATTTAAAATTTTGACATTTAGCAATGAATTTTCGACGCTAAAAGTAAAATATTTCGACGCTAAAGGGTAAATTTAAATTTTTCGAATTCCCGCTTCCTAAATTATGAATTTATATCCTAATAAAATTATATTTAAATTTTTTACATTTAGCGACGAATTTTCGACGCTAAAAGTCAAAAATTTCAACTCTAAAGATCAAAATTTTGGTCGAAATAATTTCCGCTATTTGAGGACCTTTAGCGACGAAAACCTTCGTCGCTAAATTTTTTTTTCCCTATAAATTCATTTGCTCTTTCATTTCTCATATTCTCACTTTTTTTCTCTCAAACTCTTATTTCCTCTCTAAAATTATGTTTTCCTTAAGTGTTTTGTTTGATTTTTTGTATTTTATATTAACATCTAATATTTATTTATTTATTTTTGTGGGGGAATATGAAGATGAAGAAATGGTGAAAATGAAGATAGTGAAGAAAATGAAAAATAAATGAAAGTGAAGATGAAAAATATAAAAGTGAAGATTGAGAAAATATATAGAAAATTGTATTTTATCATTTTATATATTTTTTTTTTTTGTAATAATTTTGTAATTTTAGTTTTATATCAATAAAAATATCATCATTATAATTTTTTAATAACAAAATTTTAACTAACAAATTTAATTACTTTTGTAATGAAATTAGTTTGAAATTAGTTCGTAATAATATTTTCTTATACCTTTTAGCGTCGAAATATTCGACGCTAAAGGTAATAAAATAATATATATTTTTTAATATTATATCACCTTTAGCGTAAAATATTTCGACGCTAAAGCTCAACTTTTTGGCGTCGAAAATATTCATCGCCAAATACTGATGAGCGGAAAATATATCAATATTTACCCCCCCCTTTTACTTAATATTTTGTTTAGTTTCTCGGGTTTGATGTGTTTTAGTTTATTTTGCAGATAAAAAATATTGGGACACAATGAAATCATTTAGGACGAAATATGGGTCAAATAAGGGCAAAAATTGGACTTGACATATTAATTTTGGAGATTGGAAACTTGAAAGGGCGTTTTAACGAAGTGCAGTTTTGGAAATTCCAATTTTGCGCATCTGTCGTATTTTGGGCATAAGTTTTTACTCCGATATCGGATTGAGCTGATTCAAGTTTCAGATTAAAAAAGACTCAACGATCCACAACTTTGAAAGACAAAATAATTTCGAATTCTGAACATTTCATGCCCGAAAGTGATGAAACATCCAGAAGTGTGTTGTGTGTAATTATTAAAGTCATTTTCAAAGCAAAAAAATAAATTAATAAATAAATAATAAAAATTATCAAATCACCACCAAACATGATAAGCAATTAGTGGAGCAATTAAAATGGATTTGGTGGAGCAATTAGTGGAGCAATTAATAATGGATTTGGTGGATGATTTGATGGAGGCAAAATTTTTCCTATAAATATCAAGCCATTTCATTTGTAATTCATACTTTCTTTTTCTTAAGAATTCTCTACTTAAGAATATAGAAGATTGTATCTTGTTTGTTTATTTACAGCTTTCAGTAATTAATTTCCGCTTTCGCACTTTCTTTTCTTTACTTTTTAGTTTTTACTTTCCGCAATTTACTTTTACGCACGATACTTTTCTTTCTTTAATTTTCAGTTTTTACTTTTCAGTAATGAGGAGGTAACTCCTTTTTGCTTGGGTAAAAGGTAAAACTTTTATTACTAATATTTAGATTAATTTCCCTTAATTATAATATATAAACTAGTTAAAACCTGACTTAACGAGGATACCGTCATATTGGTCGGTTGGTAATTATTTAAATTGGTTTTAACCTGACTAAACTGGATACCGCCTGATTGGTCGGTTGGTAATTAATTATTAATTTGACTTAATCTGTATACCGCCTATATGGCTGGTTGGTCATTATCATGCAAAGTTAATATATTATATTAAGGGAGATATCTAAAATAGAAGTAATAAAAGTTGATCATTTTACCTCAGCATTTTCTTTTATTGTACTTTTACTTTATTTACTTTTCAGCAATTTACTTTCAGCATTTACTTTTCAGCAATTTACTTTCAGCATTTGCTTTTCAGTAATTTACTTTCAGCATTTACTTTTTAGCATTTAATTTTCAGTATTTAATTTCAACATTTACTTTCTGTCATTTACTTTTCAGCAATTTACTTTTCAGCATTTTACTTTATGTCTTTTATTTTATTTAAGTTTTTACTAGCCCTAGTTATGTGTCGTAATTAAGTTAGTTATCTGGGGTTGTGATGAATTCTAATATCACCGGTTTATAAGGGGTTATTTTATAGTTTGGGTAATTTAAAGGTTTACTTATTAAGTCTTAAGCTTAATGCTTCTTGTTGTCTGATCACCAATAAAATTAATGTGGTAAATCTAAAATAAACTTGACAAAGGAATTTTAGGTTTCAGCCTTAGACTTAATAGCCCACGATCTTCCTTGAGGATAGATAACCCTTTAATAGATTTCCTTATAGGATAGACATATACCTGTCGGACGGGGGTAGCTATAATTGGAACTTAAACTTAATGAATCCATATAATTTGGTTGACATAGACATATGATTCAATTGGGTTAAACTGGGTATTTGCGTCTGACCATCGACATTGGCTTTTGCATAATTTAGTGTTCCAGGTTAGTAAACCGATTTATTACACAACATGAAATAACCACTTCATCTTTTAAAAGATATTAGAACGATTCACAACCCTAGATAGTTTTTAATATTGAATTTTCTTAAACCTACTTTTGTGCAATTTTATTTACTTGTTTTTAAATTTAGAATCATCACCATTTCAAATCAATCAATCAACCTGTTAGATACTAGTAATCATTTGACCTCATAAAATTAATAGATTAGGTATTAAGTGATCGTGGGATCGATACTTTTTATACTTCTTGAACGATACGTATGCTTGCGTTATACGTGTGTGTTTACGCCGGTCAAGTTTTTGGCGCCGTTGCTGGGGACTTATTGATCTTTCATTGTTAATTTTGAGGTTAGATACCTTTACTTGTATTTAATTTTCTTTTTACTTATTGTTTTTGTTTTACTGTGTTTCAGGTTCTCAGACACTACATGAGACGAACCAGAAGCTTTGAACTCCGACCGCTTGACCCAGAGATTGAAAGAACCATCAGAAAATTGAGAATGGAAAGGCGAGAAGGCCAAGAAGCAATCATTAACATGTAACATGAACCTTTGAATGTTGCACCACCAATTCCCATTCTAGACAGAACCATTTCGGTGGTTGACAGCTTCATTTCCTGTATTGTACTTCCTCATTTACCAGCAAATGCGTGTGACATCAAAACATGCATCCAGATGATTCAGAAGTCAGTACAGTTTGGGGGAAATGCAACTGAAGATCCTAATTCCCACATCAGCAACTTCCTGGAAGTTTGCGGTACTTTCAATTACAACCGAGCAGCTGAAGAAGCAATGAGACTGTGTGTTTTTCCATACTCCTTGAAAGACAGAGCTAAAGCTTGGCTACATTCGTTACCAGCAGGTTCCATCACAACTTGGAACAGTTTAGCCACCAAATTCCTTGCAAAGTATTTTCCACCAGCCAGAACTGCAAAATTGAGGAATGACATCACATCATTCGTGCAACAAGATTCATAATCCCTTTTGCGAAGCTTGGGAAAGATTCAAAGATTTACTCCGGAAATATCCTCATCATGAGATCTCAAAGTGGCTACAAGTCCAAACCTTCTACAATGGGCTTTCTGGAATGAGAACCATAATTGATGCTGCTGTTGGAGGAGCTTTAATGGAAAAATGAGAAGATCCAGCCTGAGACTTAATCGAGGAAATGGCTAACAACAATTCATTGCCAACAGACAGAAGCATGATTCAAAGAATTACGGGAATTTATGAAAGTGGAGCCAATACAGCAGTCAACGCCAAGCTGGATCAGATATGCAAATTCATGGAGACTCTCAGCACTGGATCCACAAGTTCACCATATGGAGGAGCACCAGAACCAAACCAACTTGAAGATACGGTGAATTATGTCAATAATTTCAACTGATAGGGAACAATCCATATTCCAACACCTACAACCCAGGGTGGAGGAATCATCCCAATTTTTCATGGAGCAACAATTCAGGACAAAAGAACAATCCACCACCTGGATTCCAACAGCAGAACTATCCACCACCAGTATTTCAACAACAGAACAAAGGCCGGGAACATGAAAAAGAACCAGAAATGAAAGAATGGATTACAGAGATGTTCAAAAAGCAACAAGAAGCATATGATGCTATCTTTCAGAGCCAATATGCTTCCATCAAAGCACTGGAGAATCAAATCGGACAACTGGCCAATGCTTAAAGTTACAGACCGCCAGGTAATCTTCCCAGCAACACAAAACCCAATCCAAGGAACCGAGGGAAGGAGCAATGTCAAGCCATCACCTTGAAAAGCGGTACTGAAATCAACAAAGATGTTGGAATCAATGCAACAATTGAGGAAGTTTCAAAAGAAACAAAGCAACAGATGGAGGAAAAAGAAGCAAAGGAAAAAGAAAAATATCAGATCACTCTATCTCCACATTTTCCACAACGACTTCAGAAAAAACTGGACAAGCAGTTTGCTCAATTCCTGGAGGTGTTCAAAAAGCTTCACATCAACATTCCATTTGCAGAAGCCTTGGAAGAAATGCCCAGCTATGTAAAATTCATGAAAGACATTCTTTCACGAAAACAAAGATTGGGAGATTACGAGACATAGCATTGACGGAAGAATGCAGCCATATTCAGAGGAAACTTCCCCAAAACGAAAGATCCTGGCAGTTTCACTGTCCATGCACCATTGGAGAACACTATATCGGTAAGGCTTTATGTGACTTAGGTGCAAGTGTTAATTTGATGTCTTTTTCTATTTACAGGAAACTGTAAATTGGAGAAGCAATGTCTACCTCAGTCTCATTACAACTTGCTGATCGAACGCTCACATTTCCAAGAGGTGTTGTTGAAGATTTGCTGGTCAAAGTCGACAAACTCATTCTTCCAGCAGATTTCATTATCCTTGACATGGAAGAAGACATAGATGTGTCTATCATCCTTGGAAGACCATTCTTGGTGACAGGACGAACTGTGATTGATGTACAAAAATGAGAACTAACCATGAAAGTTCAGGACCAAGAAGTTACTTTCAATGTTTTCAAAGCCATGAAATTCCCGAGCGATGAAAAGGAAGAAATGCTTCAGAGTTGATGTTGTTGATAGTATCGGTTCAGGATACTAAGCTAAATCCCATGGATACACTTGAAGCTTGCATCACCAACATGACTGACAGCGAGCTAGATGCTGAAATCCTGGAATGTATCAACTACCTTGACAAACCATTCCAATTCAAAGCGACACCACAAGTGGAAAGCTGGAACTGCCAAAGAAAGATCGAATCAAGCCTTCGATTGAAGAACCACCACACTGGAGCTGAAGTTACTTCCGAGCCATCTCAGGTATGCATTTCTGGAAACTCTTCTGAATTACCTGTTATTATTTTTTCTTCACTAACATTGGAGCAGGAAGAAAAGTTACTGAGAGTATTACGAGAGCACAAAAGAGCCATTGGCTGGACTATAGCAGACATTCGAGGCATTAGTCCATCATTTTGCATGCACAAGATTCTGATGAATGATGAGTACAACCCCACGTGGACATCAACGGGAGACTCAATCCAATCATGAAGGAGGTCGTAAAGAAAGAAATCATCAAATGGTTGGATGATGGCATCATTTACCCCTTCTCAGATAGTACTTGGGTGAGTCCTATGCAGTGTGTGCCGAAGAAAGGAGGAATCATTGTGGTACCAATGAAAAGAACGAGCTAATCCCAACCAGAACGGTGACTGGATGGAGAGTATGCATGGACTACTGAAAGCTGACAAAGCAACAAGAAATGACCATTTTCCGCTACCATTCATTGACCAGATGTTAGATAGACTGGCGGGACATGAGTTCTATTATTTTCTGGACGGATATTCAGGGTACAAGACATTGCCATCGCACCAGAAGACCAGAGAAACTGACCTTTACATGTCCTTATGGTACTTTGCTTTCCGCAGAATGCCATTTGGATTATGTAATGCCCTGCTACATTTCAGCATTGCATGATGGCCATCTTCTCAGACATGCTGGAGCAGAGTATGGAGGTTTTTATGGATGACTTTTCTGTGTTTGGAGATTCTTTTGACCACTGCTTGCAAAATTTGGAACAGGTGTTACAAAGGTGCGAAGATACAAACCTGGTGCTCAATTGGGAGAAATGTCATTTCATGGTACATGATGGCATTGTTCTTGGACACCGGATCTCACAAAAAGGAATTGAGGTAGACAAAGCAAGATTGAAACAATTGAAAAAACTACCTCCGCCGACATCTGTCAAAGGGATCGGAGATTTCTCGGACATGCAGGTTTTTACAGGAGATTTATCAAAGACTTTTCCAAGATTGCTAAACCTCTGTGCAATCTTCTGGAGAAGGATGTGCCTTTCAACTTCACCAAAGAATGCCGGAAGCTTTTGAGATCTTAAAACAGAAGCTGATTTCTGCCCCCATCATTGTAGCACCAGACTGGACCCTTCCATTGAAGTGATGTGTGATGCTAGTGATTTTGCTGTAGGTGCAGTTTTGGACGCAAAGCAAAGATTTTCCACACCATTTACTACTCCAGCAGTACTTTGAATGAAGCTCAACTCAACTACACAACCACTGAAAATGAGTTGCTTCCAGTTGTGTACGCTTTTGACAAATTTCGCTCCTATCTGCTGGGTCCCAAAGTGGTGGTCTACATAGATCATTCAGCAATCAAATATCTGATCACGAAGAAAGATGCCAAACCCAGATTGATCCGTTGGATACTTCTTCTGCAAGAATTTGACGTGGAGATTCGAGATAGGAAATGGATAGAAAACCAAGTGGCAGATCGTCTATCAAGGCTCGAGAATGGAGAAACAGCAGGCAAAGATCTGTTAATCAAAGAAACTTTTCCAGATGAACAGCTGTTTGCCATGAAACAGCAAGATGCCCATGGTATGCTGACTATGTCAACTACATTGTGTCAGGAAAATGGCCATTGGAATGGACAACTCAGCAACGGAAGAAATTCTTCAAAGAAGTCAAGCACTATGTCAGGGATGAGTTGTACCTGTTCAACGTGTGCTGATCAATTATTGAGACGGTGTGTTCCATAAGAGGAGGTCAACAGTGTTTTGCAGCACTGTCTTCATCACCATATGGCGGACACTTCAGCGAAACAAAAATGCAGCCAAGTCCTACAATCAGGTTTGTTCTGGCCCACTCTTTTTAAAGATGCTTATCTTTTTGCTCTTCAATGTGACAATGTGTCAGAGAATGAGGAATATTTCGAAGATAAATGAAGGACCGTTGAAAATATTCTGGAAGTGGAAATATTCGATGTGTGGGGTATAGATTTCATGGGACCCTTTGTTCCATCATTCGGAAACTGTACATCTTGGTTGCTGTAGACTACGTCTCCAAATGGGTTGAAGCAATTGCACTACCATCCAATGATTCAAAAGTGGTGATCAAATCCTGAAAAAGAATATTTTCACTCGGTTCGGAACACCTCGGGCAATTATCAGTGATGGTGGCTCACATTTCTGTAACAGATACTTTGATGCACTCCTATCCAAATACGGAGTTACTCACAAGGTTGCCACTGCTTACCATCCACAGTCAAATGGACAGATTGAAGTTTCAAACAGGGAAATCAAAATAATCTTGGAGAGAACTGTTGGATCAACAAGGAAAAATTGGTCTACAAAACTAGATGATGCATTATGGGCCTACCGAATAGCTTACAAGACACCCATTGGTATGTCCCCATATCGATTGGTGTTTGGAAAAGCGTGCCATCTGCCAGTTGAGCTTGAACACAAGGCGTACTGGGCACTGAAGAAGTTGAATCTTGATTCACAAGCTGCAGGAGAGAAACGACTTCACCAACTCAACGAATTGGAGGAATTTCGCTTACAGGCTTATGAGAATGCCAGATTGTACAAAGAAAAGACCAAGAAATGGCATGATTGAAAAATAGTGCACAGCCAAGAAATGGCATGATCGAAAAATAGTGCACAGACAGTTGGAACAAATGCATCAAGTGTTGTTGTACAAGTCACGGTTGAAACTTTTCCCTGGAAAGTTGAAATCAAGGTGGTCGGGTCCATTTGTGATCACTCACGTTTTACCATATGGAGCTGTTGAGTTACTGGATCCCAACACCAATGAAACATTCAAGGTTAACAGTCAGCGTGTCAAGCACTACTGGGGAGAATCGTTTGAGCGATAAAAAGAAAGTGTCACACTTTCAAATCCAGCCTAACGATCAAGAAGTCACGTCTAGCTGACGACTTTAAACTTAGCGCTAGCAGAGAGGCAACCCATGCAATTTGTGTATATATTTGGATTTGGTGTGATTTAATTTGGTGTGTTGTTTTTTTGCAGATTAAGACATTTCAGGATGGAAGAAGTTCTCGTAAAACTTCACTAGCAATTTCCTTCTCTCCCTCAAAACTCTCTGATGAAAGTTACAAAGCTCGCTTAGAACAGATGAGATTACTAACGATCCATGGTGTTCCTAATGATATTCGTTGGGTAATTGAAGCACGGGTCCGATTGGCAGGTGAGTCTTCTGAATCTTTATTTCACATCTGTCTGGTTTTGGAAGAAGCACATATGCAAAGAAATGTAGAGCTAAGCAAATGGGTGTTTGTTACAAATGTGCACGCTGGAATTTGCAATACTCGTTGTCGTTCTTTAGAAATGGTGTCTGATAATCGCGAAGATAAAATTAAATTCAGTAGGGATGGCTTGAGTAAGGAGTCTGTAGATAATATATTTCGACTCTTGAGACACATCCCAGTGGATATGTTCATATAGCCATTCGCAAAATTACATACACAATTTCAAAAGAAAAGACACAATTAAGTCTCGGGAATCTGACTCAAAAAGACCCTGTTTGCCAATTTATAAGAATTGGATGGGAAGCTTGTCCTCTGACGCATAGACATCAATCAAGCCGCTACTTTTCTTGTAAATATTATATCTCTTTGTCTTTTCCTAATAATTGTTTATTTTTGTTGTTTTCTTTTATTTTTCTCCGACAGGATCCAGACCTTTTTGACTATCACGATTTATTTTACTATTAACTAATAATTGTCATTTGGCAGGTACTAGTGCTATTATTTTACTCACCCTTTTCAGGTGTTATAAATTCAACTCATCATTGCACTTTTGAAGATATCCAGAATAAAACATGGAAGCCACTTCAAGAATACGAATTGAAAACATATGTGTGTTTTGCGGTACTAGTGTTGGTGTTAAGCCACAATACGTAGAAGCAGCACATGAATTGGGTCGAGTCTTAGCTGCAAGGAATATGCACTTAGTATATGGCGGAGACAATCTTGGACTTATGGGGATCGTTTCAAAAGCCGTACAAGAAGGAGGCAGTCACGTTTTGGGAATCATCCCAAAACCCTTGGCAGAGACAAATCTTATTGAACCATCAAACGGAGAGGAACTGATCGTGCCAGGTATGTCTGAACGATTGGTAGAAATCATTAACTGTGCTGATGCTTTTATTGCTTTGCCAGGTGGCTTGGGCACATTGGAGAAATTTTTATAGTGTTATCTTGGGCGAACCTGAACATACACCAGAAACCGCTTGGACTGTACAACGTTGAAGGATTTTATGATTTTCTTTGTGTGTTTCTTGATGATGCTAGGAGAAATGGGTTCGTGTCAAAACCTATGAAAGAACTCCTCTATACTGCCAGAACTGCTTCGGATTTAATAGACCAACTCTTAGCCTATGAACCATAAGTTGACCCTATCCATTCAAAGATAAATTGGTCCGAGGACGATTGTGGTAAAAGGCATCGGATTAATCTGATCTTAATCTTTAATTTCCTGTAGATTTCAGCTAACCAGGTATATCTTATTTTCTTTTAACTATTCTACTCTGTTTAAGACATTGGGAAAATGTCTCAATTAGGTTTGAGGGAGGGAATTAGTTTATCAGTACCTTGTTTTTAGTTTTAGTCCAAAATTTTTCGAAAATACAAAAACAAATTGAAATTTTTTCAAAAATTACAAAAATATTTTGTTTTTTTGTGTTTTTATTTTGACTAAAAGGTGAAATTGGTAAGAGATAGATGTGTAAGGAATTTCCACTCCTGAGACGTATCTCAAACCATTTTGAAACAAGTTAGTTTTTGTTTATTTCATTTTAAATTATTTAATTTGTAAATTCTCCATAAAACTGACTAAAATGGATCTTCATATGCTCAGTTAGCATATATTATTGAAAAGTTTGTAATATTCAGTGCTCTAGTTTAATTGGAGGAAACATCTCTAAAAGTGATGGAGTAAAAAAAAACAATCTGAGATCTGAGTTATTAAGTCTGTAAGGGTGTTTTAACATCTAGTGCCCTAAAGCCAACTGGTTTGGGAGTCACTGGCCCAAAGCTCGCTACATGGATCAAAGATGCTGCGAAAAAATATATATCTGAAGTCTAAGTAATTAAGTCCGTAGGGGTGTCTTAACACCTGGTGCCCTAAAGCCAACTGGTTTGGGAGCCACCGACCCAACACTCGCTATATAGATGGAAGATATTGTATATATGTAAAAAAATCAAAAATCAAAGAAAAAATCAGAAAAATATTCCATTGCTGCAAAAAATATGTGAATTCTGATAAAACTTTAGGACAAAAATATTACTCTCTTATCAACTGCACTTATGACTGTTGTGGGAAAAAATGAGTTGAATAATATTTTTCCGGCTGTGCATATGGAGAATGGTAAATATAATCAGAGAATTTACTTATTCTGTAATTTAGAAGAAAGAAAACAACTAGTAACTTGGAGTATAAGTTTCACCTGATTAGTCACTAACTTCTTTATTCTCTTTTCTCTTGTCTTTTTGCTTTTGTGTGCATTAGTTTTATTATCTTTTTACTTTTGTAAAACGTTTGTGGGTATCGTTGCTGTAAGCCCTCACGAGACTATAACTCGTCCACTAGGGACACCTAGGGGTTAAAGGCTTGTTGCATATGCTAAATGCAACTGTGATCCCTACGAAAGTGGCTTAATTTAATTTTAATTGTTTCTTGTATTTTATTTTGTTGTTTTGCTCGAGGACTAGCAAAATGTTAGGTTTGGGGATGTGATGAGCGGAAAATATATCAATATTTACCGCCCATTTTACTTAATATTTTGTTTAGTTTCTCGGGTTTGATGACGTTTTGATGTGTTTAGTTTATTTTGCAGATAAAATAATATTGGAACATAATGAAATCATTTAGGACGAAATGTGGGTCAAATAAGGGCAAAAATTGGACTTGACATATTATTTTGGAGATTGGAAACTTTAATTTTGGAGATTGGAAACTTGAAAGGGCGTTTTAACGAAGTGCAGTTTTGGAAATTCCAATTTTGCGCATCTGTCGTATTTTGGGCATAACATCTTACTCCGATATGGATTGAGCTGATTCAAGTTCCATATTAAAGAAAACTCAAGATACACAACTTTTAAAGAGACAAAAAGTAATTTCGAATTCTGAAGATTTCATGCCCGAAAGTGATGAACCATCCAGAAGTAGTTGTGTGTAATTATTAAAGTCATTTTCAATCATTTTCAAAGCAAAAAATAAATTAATAAATAAATAATAAAATTATCAAATCACCACCCAACATGATAAGCAATTAGTGGAACAATTAATAATGGATTTGGTGGAGTAATTAGTGGAGCAATTAATAATGGATTTGGTGGATGATTTGATGGAGGCAAAATTTTGCCTATAAATATCAAGCCATTTCATTTGTAAATTCATACTTTCTTCTAAGGATTTCTTAAGAATCTAAGAAGATTGTATCTTATTTGTTTATTTACAGCTTTCAGTAATTAATTTCCGCTTTCGCACTTTCTTTCTTTACTTTTCAGTTTTTACTTTCCGCAATTTACTTTTACGCACCGGACTTTTCTTTCTTTAATTTTCAGTTTTTACTTTTCAGTAATGAGGAGGAACTCCCTTTGCTGGGGTAAAAGGCAAAACTTTTATTACTAATATTTAGATTAATTCCTTTAATTATAATATATAAACTAGTTAAAACCTGACTTAACGAGGATACCGCCATATTGGTCGGTTGGTAATTATTTAAATTGGTTTTAACCTGACTAAACTGGATACCGCCTGATTGGTCGGTTGGTAATTAATTATTAATTTGACTTAATCTGGATACCGCCTATATGGCTGGTGGTAATTATCATGCAAAGTTAATATATTATATTAAGGGAGATATCTCTAAATAGAAGTAATAAAAGTTGATCATTTTACCTCAGCATTTTCTTTTATTGTACTTTTACTTTATTTACTTTTCAGCAATTTATTTTCAGCATTTACTTTTCAGCATTTACTTTTCAGTAATTTATTTTCAGCATTTACTTTTTAGCATTTAATTTTCAGTATTTAATTTCAACATTTACTTTCCGTCATTACTTTTCAGCAATTTACTTTTTAGCATTTTACTTTATGTCTTTTATTTTATTTAAGTTTTACTAGCCCTAGTTATGTGTCGTAATTAAGTTAGTTATCTGGGGTTGTGATGAATTCTAATATCACCGGTTTATAATGGGTTATTTTATAGTTTGGGTAATTTAAAGGTTTACTTATTAAGTCTTAAGCTTAATGCTTCTTGTTGTCTTGATCACCAATAAGATTGATGTGGTAAATCTAAAATAAACTTGACAAATGATTTTAGGTTTAAGCCTTAGACTTAATAGCCCACGATCTTCCTTGAGGATAGATAACCCTTTAATAGATTTCCTTACAAGATAGACATATACCTGTCGGGCGAAGGTAGCTATAATTGGAACTTAAACTTAATGAATCCATATAATTTGGTTGACACAGACATATGGTTCAATTGGGTTAAACTGGGTATTTGCGTCTGACCATCGACATAGGCTTTTGCATAATTTAGTGTTCCAGGTTAGTAAACCGATTTATTACACAACAATGAAATAATCACTTCATCTTTTAAAAGATATTAGAAAGATTCACAACCCTAGATAGTTTTTAATATTGAATTTTCTTAAACCTACTTTTGTGCAATTTTATTTACTTGTTTTTTAAATTTAGAATCATCACCATTTCAAATCAATCAATCAACCTGTTAGATACTACTAATCATTTGACCTCATAAAATTAATAGATTAGGTATTAAGTCCCCATGGGATCGATATTTTTTATACTACTTGAACGATACGTACGCTTGCGTTATACGTGTGTGTTTACGCCGGTCAAATACGTGTTTTAACGTCGAAATTTTTTTGACGCAAAATGTTGTACTTTAGCGTCGAAATTTTTTTGACGCTAATTGTATTTCTCATCAATGTTTTAGCGTCGAAAATTTTTGACGCTATTAACCTTTAGCGTCAAAATTTTATACTTTATCATCGAAAAATTTCGACGCTAAAGACTTATTTTTTGTAGTGTTTATATTTTTAAGTTTAACTTCACACTCAAAGTTTACTAATTTTATACCTAAAAAGTTTCGGCCAATATACTAATTTACACATAAAGAATATCAATTAGTATAATGACTGAAACTTTAAATGTAAAATTAATTTATTTTTTTTATAATTTTCGGGTTTTTCATACATAACTAATTTTCAAGTGAAAAAATGATATATATATATATATATATATATATAATGGTTGTTTAACTCCTATCAATGGCCTCAGTAAGTTTCTCTTAACTATGCAACTTTTTAAGTGTTCTTTCTCTTCATCAATATTAATTTTATTCAAGGATGAACTGCAATTATAAAAAAATTTATCATGTGGGGGAATATCATGTACGGAGAAATAGGGGTTGAATAGTAGACCCATTATCACTAAGCCTCTCTGAGACATTGTATGTAAAGAAGGGCCCAAAATACAACAAATTTAAGGGTCCAGGATTGATGTGCTAGCTAGGGCACAGGTTACTTGGGCTACACATCTCACAGATTTCAAATAAAGGCTCAATTTTGGGAGTCCGGCATTCTAATCTCACCGCAATGTGGATACTATATACACTAGAAGTTCAAAATATGTGTAAGAATTGACCAACAAACTAAACTGGATCCACAATGAACCTTGTATTCAACAATTGTGCCTGAATTTCCATGCATGGGTCCATACACTTCTTGGCAGACAAAAAGAGGTTAATGTTTGAAATTTTGAGTTTCATTTTCATTTTTCCTGTGAGAATCCATTCTTGTGCAGATTTTCTACACCATCATAATTTCCTGAATCAAGCAGTCACTCAGTATAATGGGGTTCAGCTTTTTTGAATACTTAAAGGACAGGCCTGACCTATAAAATGCTCCAGTGATAATCTTTATAATCATAAAAGACCGAAATCCTTACCGGATAGCAAGTTAATGGCTATTTCCTGAGTTTGAATATGCGACCAATTAGATAATAAATTAACATTTTACCATATGGCTGAGTAATTGAAAAATTATTTATTATCTTGTAACAAGAAGATAATAAATAAATTTATTTTCTTTTTAATCAATACTCATGAAAAATCGGAAAACATAAAGGATTCCTCATTCATTATATGTGTCTCTTGAAGTTATGTTAGGTATCAACACATTACCAGACGATAATGAAAATCAGTCGCAATAAATAATAGATATTTATGCATATTTTAAAGATTCCTTGAGTTGTCAAAAACATGTGGCTGAGCAATTGGAGGCCACATCTCACATAAAAACAAGGGCAATGTTAGCATCACTATAGGCCCATCAACACATAATTTTACCACATTTTGAAGCCTTTTTCTTCGTCTACATCTACTCGGAAAAAAGTTTTTGGAATGACAAGCGACGGCCAAAATTTTAAATGATCCTGTTCAATGTGTGTTTGACCGGTTCTAAATGAGTTTTTAAAATATGATATCTAAAGCGTGGTCCTATTAAATTTATAATGTAATTTAGATTGAAAAAAAAACAGTTGACTTTTTTTTTTGGGACAAATATTAGAGACAGTTTTTAACGCAAAACAAACAATAGAACACCAATGATCTTATATTATGGACCCTAATTTTAGACTAAATTTTGGTACCTCAGACAAACTTATATGTATGGCCGTCTCCAAAGCCGGCAGTGGTGTTTGACTGAAAGTTTCAAGCTTTGTGGTCCAAGAATTAGTTCCAGTCATGACTGCAGTGTATTGCTATATGGTCTATGAAACTTTTACTTACTGGCATTTTCACATGGGTGTAATTTTATATGTCTCCGACAATTAGGCCTTGCTGGCCATACCAAAAGGCGAAAATTTTGCTGACATTTCTCTATCACTTCACCACCATTCACTGTAAAAGTGAACGTATTCATTGTCTTCCAAAAGATATAGTATCATGACTTTTGCTTTAGGGTTTCAAATTCACTGATACAAAAACAGATATGGTGATAAGATAAGTTACCACAAGATACCAAAAAGAAAATTTAAAAAAAAAAAAAAAAAAAAAGTTCTAGCATGGCTTTAAATGATAGCAACTTGGAACTTTTGACTTTTTCCTCTTTCTTTAGATTACGTTTGTCTTTTTTTCCTCAGTTTTGGTTTCTGTTTTTTTCCCATTATATGACAGATATGAACCATATCTTGTTACAAAGTGATGCGTTGCATCATTTCTGTCTTTGAAAGTAATTCTGGAATCTGGACTACTGGGACTCTGCAGTTTGCTGACAGTAAAAATCACTTGGGTCTATTACATATTTTTCTTAAAAAAATGATTATGAGGATAAACAACCTCTAGATTCTTAATTTTTTGCACTTATGTTCTGTCGTTTTAGTTCATACTTCAAGACTAACATATATGACATATATTTATATATATATATATATATATATGGGTTATGCTAAGAGTGTCATTATGACACTCATTAAGAATCCATTTTAGGAAAGTTGTGACATCACTTTTATTGGAAATGAAAAAATTGGCAAAATATTAATGATTTTTTTTCATTTTCCTATCAAAATTTTCTTAAAATAGACTCTTAATGAATACCCTTAGGGTACTCGTTAACATTTATATATATATATATATATATATATATATATATATATATATATATATATATATATAGTTGGTTAGTTAAACAGAATTCCAATAATCAATCAACCCACGTGGTGACTGAGAAAAAAAATGAGAAGGGGAACATGATACAGGACTTCTAATTTTTGCCCTCATGTAAATGTAGATCTTCAATATTTTCGAAATAAACACACTCGCCTTTGCGCTATAGTCTAATTTCCTTGTGCATTTGTTGAAGTTGATACTATATACACTAGAAGTTCAAATAATGACGCCTTATTTACCCAGGTGGGAGATAGTACATGTATTATTTCAAATCGAGCAAAAAAAAATAATATATGTATTATTTCGCACGTCCGCAATTTATTAAAATGAGTCACTTATTGTGTCAATATTAAGCTGAATTAAGATGTCCTGGTAAATTTATAATTATAAAAATGATTAAATAATACTATAATTGAAAAACACATAAAATGATACTAATATATTGTTGGAATTTTTCTATTTTTTTTTTGTTTTCAAATATTACTTAAACTGACGCATCGGGGTCAAACACTTATTTGGTATGTATTCTTATAGGTTCG
This sequence comes from Zanthoxylum bungeanum, assembly GCA_019454045.1. NCBI lineage: Eukaryota > Viridiplantae > Streptophyta > Magnoliopsida > Sapindales > Rutaceae > Zanthoxylum > Zanthoxylum bungeanum. The sequence goes on along the minus strand of SKCR01041313.1, from coordinate 94,610 downwards.
TTCGAACGAGAAATCACCTCATTCGGATCGCGATTTCCAGAATTTGCATTCCGATGACCAGATGGTTTCAGGTGAAGAAAATGAAAGGTTATATAGTTTTAATGATTTCTTAGACATAAGTCATGTTGTTTCATAAAATTCAGTTTAAATTTAAATTGATAACATGTAAAGGTGTGAATCAAGTGATGTAACTTTTGCAAAAGACATATTTCATTTAAGTAAAGGTATTTTCTCATTGGTATCCTTTGGTTTTCTATAAATAAACCTATATGTTTAGTGTTTAATTACGAGTTCAATTATATTTTTCATCTTCTTCTCTTTCTGCACCACATACTCTAAATCAAAAAAGTGTTCTTAAGATGTTTGGTTTAATTCAAAAAACCAACACGATAATCTCTATTGTATATTGAAAGAAAGTTTGTACTTAATCTGTTGTGATTTCGTGATTTCTAACTAAATGGAGTAAATATTTTTTGAAACACAATGATTACATGTCTTGAAGAATCATCAATTATCAAATTCCCTTCAACTTTGATTCAACATATACAAGTGGTTCAAGAATTTAACTACAAACTATTTTTATGTTTTATTTTTGTTTAAAATTTATCTAATATATAAGAAGATTCTTGAAGTTTTAGTAATAGAATGTGTAAAATTCTTTTGGTCTAAATTTTTACACATGCAGCTCGTTCATTTATCCTTTTGTGGATCTCCAAACTTTAAAAGTTTATCCTGGGTTTGATGGCCCTAATAAATAAAAAAACAGTCCGGAAAAATAATATCATTTTCATTTTAAACGTTAAAATTTTATTAGTAAATTAAAGTAAATCATTGGGTTTGTGTGCCCAAGTTTGGATGACCAAAAAAATCTCGAATTTTGACTCGGATTCAAAATGATTTTTTTGTCATGAATAAAAAATTAGATCAGGGTTTACAACAATTTTTAATTTCAAATTCTGATTTCATTCCTAAAATTTATGAATTTTGATCGAAATTTTAATTTTATTTCTAAAAATCCCTAATAAAATCGTCATGAATCCATAATCAGGATAAAACATAAATTAACAACACTCAACCCGTGTCGTGCCATCTCTACTTACAAGACATAAGAACAAAGATAAGCTGCAGGTAAAATGCCGTCGACCAAAGATTTTGACCATGCAAATTCCTTTATCTTTCAAAAGGGGAGAATGATTTATAGGTTTCTATTTTTTTATTTTTTTATTTTAAATTACCCATTAGGTTCTTGTTGTTTTAAGTTCGCATCAAATCTCAAAACTTGAACGAAATTCAAGAAAAATTGACTCGAATAAAAATTCAGGTCACGATTCAGGACTGCTTTTGTTACAATTCAAAAATTGGATCAAGATTTATGATAGTTTTCATCTTAAATCATAATCGAGATGAAACAGTGACTATATGAGACGGCTCTATTGTCATTCATATTACTGTTCTAACAGTAACTCTATAAAATGCAACAATGATATTTTAGTATCAATGTTCTAAAATGCGCTAAGCGCTAGTCGAGCGGTGACCCAGCGCGTATCGCCTATGGCTCCTACGCGGGGCCTAGAAAATTAATCAGAAATAAAGAATTTTCATAATTAGGTTTAAGATTTGGTTTGATTTTGACAAATTAATCACATAGAAATATTGTTTGAACAATAGGTAAGATGTATAGAGGGTCAATTTGATGAGAAACTAACAAAAATCGAAGAAATTAGATTTTTCTAAATTATGATTTATGCATCAAATTGGGGATTTTTAAAATTGACGAGTTAGAAAGTTAGTTTGGGTTAGGATTATGGTGTAAAATTCGACTGGAAAACAGTTTCAATTTTGAATTCAATGGTGGTCAATAGTGGTTGACCGATGAATTTCATGGTCAAAATTTGTCGGAATGGGCAGAAAATACCGCCCATTCCGGTGAGCGCCTGGCCCCAACGATTTGGGGCCAGGTGTGGCGGCCATAGGCGGTGAACCGCCATATTAAGGACCTTATAAATAATTATGAAAATATTTAAGGACCTAAAAGTAATTCTTCCTTTCTAAAATTATCAGAAAAAAACAATAATTTCTAGTATCATCTAAAAAAGGGTCCATGGAGTACGGTCATAAAGAGAGAGGGGACAAATCAAAATCAACAAAAAGCTGGCAATTTTGATGTGACTGTTAATGATACCCTGATATACACGTAGTAGCCAGTAGATGGTCGACATGTGCCCTCATGAAATCAACTCGCACGATCTTCATATTGGGCCTAAAAAGCGGGACCCACAAATGTCAGCTTTATTATTGGTTCTTCGATTGAAGGAGCTCTTTTGTTTGGGCGTGACAGAAGTCAAAATTGAAAGTTTCTGTGGTTTTTGGAGCTGAAGGTAATTGATTGAAACTTTTGACACGGAGAGAAAAAAAAATTAATGCGGAGGAAAATTGAAATTATTTTGATAAATTAATATCATATAATAATAGTAATAGATCAAGAAAAATATATTAACAGTATTAATTAGTATCATATTTATAAATAATTAACGTATTTAATTTATTAAATATATTCTTTATTTTTATAAAATATCATATTTTCAGTAAGCATCGAATCAAAATAGAACATCACATGATTTTTATTAATTTTGTAACCATTAAAAACATAATCAACGGATTTAGAATGTCTTAAGAGATAGCCAATAAACTTTATATTATGAACATATAATTTCATATTAGAAAAATTATTCATATATATTTTAGGTGGATATATGAAACTCTAAATGTTACGTGTTTAATTTTAGGACACTAAGAGTTTGAGTATGATATTGCGATGGATTATAAATCTTTATAAGAGTGATTCAAGATATACTGATCTCCTAAAAATAATAAGAGTTATAATCTTTATAATTTTTCAGTTATTCATTATAATCAATATCTTAAATAAAGAGAATGTGACGGTTTACAAAAATACAAATACTTAAAATTAAATTTTACTGATAAGAAGTAACATTTTTTAAACCTACTTAATCTCGTTACGTGGGAATTTCATATTAAAAGTTATAAAATTAAATTAATAAATTTATTAAATAAAAATTACATATTATAATTTATAAGAAATGTATTAAAACGAGAAAACGTATTAAAGTATCATATTAAAAAAATACTATTAAATATCTACAATTAACATAATCTCTACGCTTAAGAAGTCCATTTATGGATTTAAACAAGCTTCACGAAGTTGGAATCTTCGATTCGACGAGATTATTAGATCGTCTGGTTTTCTCAAGAATTCGGAAAAATCATGTGTGTATCAGAATGCCAGTGGGAGCATGGTCGTATTTTTAGTCCTCTATGTTAACGATATCCTAATAATTGGAAATGATATAGGAACGATGCAAGGCGTCAAAGAGTACCTCTGCAAGAATTTCTCCATGAAAGACCTGGGAGAAGCTCTCTATGTTTTAGGCATAAGACTCTATAGAGATAGAGAAAGGAAGCTGATTGGGTTATCCCAATCAACGTACGTAGATAAGATCTTAGAACGGTACAATTTTGGTAACTGTAAGACAGTAAATATATCGTTCAGACATGTGATTTATCTTTCAAATAAGATGAGTCCACAAATAGAAGATGAGAAGGTTATAATGTCTAACCAACCTCATGCTTCGTGTTTGGGTAGCATAATGTATGCCATGTTATGTACTCGGTCTGATATCAGTTTCGCTGTTAGCGTAACTAGTAAATATCAGTCAAACCCAGGTAATGACCATTGGATGGCCATTAAATATATCCTGAAGTATCTTAAAGGTACTAAGGATAAGTTGATAATTTATGGAGGAAGTGAACTGCAAGTTAACGGGTATACGGATTCCGATTTTCAACCGGATCCCGATGATAGAAAGTCTACATCTGGATTCGTCTTTACCCTTGACGGAGATGCAGTTTGCTGGAAGAGTTCTAAACATGGGTCAATAGTATATTCCACCACAGAGGCAGAATACATTGCAACTTCTGAAGCTGCAAAGGAAGCTGTTTAGACTAGGAACTTTATCACAGAATTGGGAGTTGTCCCAAGTATCGAGAATGTGATTCCATTATACTGTGATAATACTGGAGCCATTGCGCAAACAAAGGAACCGAGGGCGCTTCAGAAGTCGAAGCATGTGGAACACAAGTACCACATCATTCGAGAGATTGTGTCGCGAGGGGATAATGTCGTTTGCAAGATACTGAGTGAAGATAATGTAGCAGACCCGCTAACGAAAGCCATACCTCCGAAGTTGTTTGATAAACACGTGGAGTCGATGGGTATTAGATACAATCGATATTGGCACTAGAGCAAGTGAAAGATTTTGTTGGGGTTGGTGCTCTGAGCGCCAATTCCCGTTTGTATTTCTTTGAAAATACTTTTGTAAAACATTTTTTTATTATGAATAAAATGAGCAGTTTCTATAATATAATATATCTTCTTATATGATAAAGACGTAATTGAACTTAGGATGATTAGTCATGATACAGTTGCAAAAGCGTCACAACTGACATTGAGTTGTATCATGACATTGTCATTCTTAGACAGTTCAGGGTCAGGTTTACACTACTTGGTCAGTAAAGTAAACCCGTTGAGACCAGTACAGTCGTATACTTGAATATATAATTCCAATGGTTTCTCAATGAACCATGAGTCTTGGAGACTCGTAGACGTGTAGGTGTTTATAGCGGATAAACACTGAATGACTCACCGAAGAATCTTAATGGATGGTACACCAATATCAATAAAAATCTTCTCGGGTGAGTAGCATTTGTGATTCTTCGACTTGAGATAAAACTGTGGGCACATGATATATTTTTCTACACTTAGATGACAGTCACGTCACACGATCTATTTAGATCAGACCTCCGCCTGTTCGTTGGGTGTGGATAGATCCTCAGGGTGTCTTGTGTGTGTCGAGATAGGATCCGTCAGTTCTGTGTATAGAGCATAGGTAGTCCATATGATTAGCAATCAGATAAAAATCATGGACCCGTGGTACCCTTTAGAAGTCAGTTCTAAGTGTTCTTTTAGAGATTACTAATAGAGACGTCGACGAGATTGTCCCTATAGAGATTTGACGTTTACGTCTATATCTCTGGGATATATCCGTATGCCTGTGACGAATGAATTATACATTTGCCATGACCTCGACCTGTATGATTCAGCGAGTTTATCCGTGGTCGTCATAATTTATGGGTGGGTAAATAATGGACACAAAATTGAATTTCGTGACAGATATGCCTGAATCTATAGAGTCTCACTAATAAAATATACTCGTAGAGCACTAGGGTAACATTTATAAATAATACTGATTATTTATAAGTCATTTAAAGGTTAAACAAAAAATACATGCGAATGAACCTAATAGTCATTTCCTAATTTTTGTGTATTTGCATTTAATGATAGATTTTATCAAATACATATTAATTAAATATCAAATTGTGATATTTGACATATATCATAAATATATATATGTATTTGGATATTTAAAGTAAATATTATACATATATTTAAAATATTTATATTTATATAATTATTTAATTGTTAAATGATTAAATTAATTAAAATATAACTATCTTAAAGTTGTGATATTTTTTGGAAATGCTTTTAGTTGCTTTTGTTGACTTGTTGAAATTCATTAAAGTTGTAATGATTTAAAATACAAGTTGATAAAGCTTACTTTAATGAAACAAATTGAAATATCTAGATATTGCCATATACCAAAATTCGGCCAAGGCATTGGTGTGAGGTATAAATTATTTTGTTTCATTTTAGGGTTTCATAAGTTCATTAGCTACTAAATAAACACAAAAAGAAGTTGAGAGAAAAGGCTTGGAGGCTAAAGAAGAAAGCTTGGAAAAAACTTATTTTTGTAAGTTTTTCTTTAAAGTCATCAACATGAAAAATATTTCTAACATGTTTAGCTTCAATTTGTGATGCTTTGATGTTATCTCTACTCTTATAGTTTGTGTTTAATTGGTTGTGAACTTGAATGAAAGATGTATGCATGTAAGTAAGTAAGCTCACTACACAAATTAGACCCTTTAGCGTCGAAAACATTCGACGCCATAAGTCACATTGTTGACGCAAAATAAAATTAGCGTCGAATTAATTAGACGTAAAAAATAGACACCGAAATGTCGACGAGAATCACTTCTAGCGTCGAAATAAATAAATGCGACGCTAAAAACTATATTTTGCGTCCAATTTATTCGACGCTAAATTAAATTTTCTGAGGCTATAGGTTATATTTGGCGACGAAATAGTTCGACGCCAAAAGTCAACCTTTTAGCGTCGAAACGTGTGGACGCTAAAGTATATTAAAAAAGTAATATTTGTATACTTACAGCGGCCATTTTTTGTTACTATTAGCGTCGTAATTTTCGACGCCAAAAGTCGATTTTTAGTGTCGAGTATTTCGACGCTAATAGTTAAAAAATTAATTTTTTAAAAAATTATTAATTTACTTCTTTTTAGTCTAAAATATTTAATTTAATTGAAAAAAATCTAATTAATAACAGAATTACGAAATATTATAATAAATATTATATTGAAATTTGTTTTAGAAAAAAATATTATATTAAATCTATTTGTTCAAAATATTTATACAAAACCAAATATAAAATTAATTGCTACTGTGATGGGGGGACGCTCGAGCCCGATGCACCCTGACTGATTGAGGCCTCCAGCATCTGACGGAAAGTCAGCATTTACTGTTCCAACTGCTCCATCTTCTTCTCTTGGTCAACCATATTCTTCTCGTGTTCCACCGTGACCTGTTGTAGCTTCTCCTTAGTCTGCTTCAGCTCGTCTCGGGTGGTGGCTAGCTCATCTTTGGTGGTGACTAAATCGTCTCGCAGAGAGGCATTGTCCGAATTAACAGTATTACGTGCAGATGACATCGGCTTCTTACGAGTGCCAAGGCCAATGTTGTAAGCTGTCTGATTCTTGAAAACTAATTGCGACAACTGCTCATCTGGTATCGGGTCGGACCTTGTCTCATGAGTTTGCTGTTGGAGTTCCATCATTTCATTCTATTTCAAAAAATAAGTTAATATTAGAATTTGAGAAAAAAATTAACATATATAATATTAATTATTTTATTTTAAAAATTGAAACTTACATAGCAGCGTTCGGCTTCTTCATTTATCCATTTGTTCCTCTCATTGTAATGCGTCACACGGAAAAAATCTGAAAATGATTGCACCTCACATGTGCTACTCTGTTATAAACAGAAAATAAATTCAATATTATTCCACATTAGTAAAAACAATGAACTGTTAAATTTTACGTTAGGATATATTTACCTCAGAATGTTCGGCACGATGTTGGATAAATGGCTTCGAACCTCCACGGTGGTTAAAACGCAAGTGACTTCGATTTTCCGCATTTGCGTGACATTTATCCTGCATTTACCAACACTGTAAGTACCGAAAACAAAGACAATTATAAATTTCTGTTTATTTCAAAATTTACCTCGTGTTTTTTGCTAGGCCAAAGCTCACATAAGAATGTCAAGTCTTGTTCCTCTATAAAATCAGGCTTGTGTTGTGGAGCATCTGAAGGTCCATGTTCGTCGAATATTGGTTTCAGGACTTTTGTCCTACAATCTTTATAACTTTTCCCCATGTGGTAGTCAATATATTGTTGGACATTCAATTTGGTCAGATCGAAGTCGAACAACTCCTACCTGAAAATTCGAGTTAAAATAAGTATAAAATAAAAATGTTAACTAACAAACAATATCGAAAACTTACAAGTAGCGAAGAGAATAGCTGGTTGATTTTCGTCTCCCACAGTATCTTTCTCCAAGAAACGTAGTTGTGGGGAGCTTCATATCGAGCTATAGCTCCTATGGTTGTATTAAACGCTGAGTTATGTTGTCCGACTTGACTATGTCCATCATCTTATATCTCTATCCGGATACGGCCGTGAGCCTTAACGTACTTAGCCAACCCCAGGCCATGGGTGCGTCCTCGACCCTTCTCTGTACTGGACTCACCTGTGCTAGTGAGACTCCACCAGGGCCAGTTGTCCTTGCTGATGTAGATGGAGTCGCATTAGCCCGTCTGTGATTGCCCGGTGCCATCTGCAAAAACCCATCGCATTAGCGTCATCAAATTCATCATCATCATCAAATTCATATTCATCATCAACAACCATCATCATCATCAAAGTATCATCATCATCATCAAAGTATCATCATCATCATCAAAGTATCATCATCATCATCAAAGTATAACATCAAAGTATCATCATCATCATCAAAGTATAACATCATCATATCAATCAAAGTATAACATCATGATCATCAAAGTAGCATCATTATCAAAGTATCATCATCATCAAAATCAAAGTATCATCATCATCGTCATCATCAAAGTAAAGTATCATCATCATCAAACTATCATCATCATCATCATCAAAGTATAACATCATCATATCAATCACAGTATAACATCATGATCATCAAAGTAGGATCATTAGAGACTTAATTGAGAAAAAAAACAGATTTTCACATACGCAAGCCAAATGGAGTTCTAAAGCTTCAGAAGTTTTGACAATTAGAGACCTAATTGAGATTGTCCAATATGACCATGATGTTCAATATGACCTAATTGAGATTGTCCAATATGACCTAATTGAGATTGTCCAATTGAGATTTTCACATACACATTGCTACTGTTCTGGGCAGAACAACAGCAATTTGCTGCTGTTATGGGCAGAACAACAGTAATTTGCTGCTGTTCTGGGCAAACAGTCTTTTATTTGATATGAGCATACTCTTCTTGTCATCAGAATATTTTATCAAACATTGCAATGTATTGGGAGAGATATTTCTGAAAAATCTACATGATCATTCCCAATTATATTCACCACAAACAAGCTATTTCATAGAACATGAATACACTCCGGAAAATAAGTCAAACAAAATATCAAAATTCAACAAAGAAAATGACTAAGTAAACTAAAAACACCATCTAGCATCCTCTCTTCAGAGTAAGACATTGACGACAATAATTAGATGGTGAAACATCAAATGAGAACCAAAGATCAACATAAGTTGTTATTAAACCAAAGATCAAGAAGAGTATGTCCTAATCCAAAACCTCTCTAGCTAAACTGAAACAAACTCAAATGAGAATGAGAATAATTGAGATTTACCTCTAAATTGGATGAAAAAGCCCTGCAGAGGGTGGTTGGATCGGAGGAAGAAGAAATCGACAGTTTGGGGGTGTTTTGTTTCGTCTGAGCAGAGGAAGAAGAGACACTATTTTTAGGGATTTAATAGACATTTAGCGTCGAATTAATTTCCTTTTAGCGTCGATTTTTTCGACGCTAAAATGTTGGCGGTTCACTAAAAAATTAGGGTTATTTTTTGGGGAAATTTAATTTTTTTAGTTAGCGTCGATTATTATTTCGACGCTAAATGTTAGCATTTAAGTAGCAACGGTCTTTCTCATTTGCTGCGACCCATTTCTGGTAGGTATCACACACAGTTTGGCCAGCATTTTTGGCTGGTTCGAGAGGAATCTCCTCTATCGGGACAAATTTTAGGTCTTTACAGACCAAGATATCGTTCATTTTAATTTTTCACTTAACATAGTTTTCTCCCGTTAATTTATTATTTGAGAGTATAGAAATAATTAGAGAAACCATGGCTGAAAAATAAAATAAACGTGCATTTAACATTAATTCACATCGCATATTAAAATCATCAAAAAATTTTGGCATAAATTTAACATGATGCATGAACCATGAATAACGAATTAGAAACCTAAAAGAATTACTATGCCATGGAAATCTATCATCCCACAAGTAAGTGCCACCGTAGGATAGGTCAAGTACTTGCATGATAGATCGAGACAATCTCAGTTGATTAATATATGCGGGAATAACTCTTATTCCTATATTAAACAACTACTGTTTCATTCGATCAAGGAATTTTATTAACAGTTAATTATTCCTTTGTGAGTGTGACCCGCCATTTCCGGATTCTTGGACTTAACTAGTGAAGTGCCGCCGTAGGGTAGGTTATTTCACAAGATACATCTAGAATCTCTATCCTCTCGGAATCCAAACCTTATATTGACCCAAAATATGTTAGTGTTTCTATAACATTATTAGGATCTAATAAGCATGAATAACAATAGATATGATCATTATAAGGTGCGGAATAGACTTACAATGAGTGATAGAGCTTTAAAAAAAATTTGAGAGCAAGATCTCCAAGATCCAAGCTTTTGAGTAGTTTCCCTATCACCTTTGTTCACTTCTAAAGTGCTAGCTTTTGTTGATTTGAAAACAAATCAAAGAGAGAAGAGGGGGAGTATTTTCGGCCAAGCCAAGAGCTTTTAGGGTTTTCAAGTTTTGATTTTGTTAAGTGTTACAAAGTTGTAGAGAAGCCTTTTGTCATTTACCCTTAAGTGAAACCATTTCACTTTTACCCTAAACTAGGTAAATATTGGTAAATGGTATTCAAAAAGCAAAACAAGGTAGTTGTGTGGTGGGAACACCTACCACACTTGGCTCCAAATATTTGAATTCGAAATTCAAATATCTCTACGAACATTTGCCGCGGCTCGGTTCCGTTTAATCCAATTAAACGAACCTACGTCGCTAAATAATTAAATCTAATTCAATTAAATAACGATGCCTCGCAAATATATTACGAACGTCGTTCACGAACTAATTCTAAATTAATTCGTTCGTTCGTATTAAAGTCCGACTTTAATCTCGTAATGAAATCCAATTCATTTTAATATATCCGATATATTAATTTTAACCCATTTGAATAAATTAAATAGAAAAATCAAATTTAACTATTAAATTTATTTTACCGATTAATTCCAAATTAATCGCGTTCTTTCTCTACGGAACACATTTAATCCCATATTAAATAAAGCCCTTATTAATCCCAGATTAATTTCTCTCTCTAAATTAATCCCAGATTAATTGTAATTTAAGTCAACTGTCATCGGTGAATCTTTGGGAAGCGACCCAAGAGATCTCTGGATATGTTGGCAGTAAATCCGGTTATCGGACTATCCGATAAAGTGAGTACCTCGTACCACGTGCTAACCGATTTACAAGACATGGTTGGCTTCTAGCAAAGCATCGTGCCTACCCAATTCTCCAGAAATATTCTTACTGGAATATATAATCTATGTCAGGCGTAGAATACCTAGTATCTCGTATTGCGATCCAGTATCAGATGTCACGTGCTATGCCTGGGGCTGGAATAGTGTATGCCCCGTACGAAGCACATATCGGATATCAAACAACTAGTCTCTTTGAATCGGATAATCATGACCTTGTCACATTATCCTGATGGTTGCAACACAATAGAGAACGAGTTATGAATCCCTGCGTGATCATCATCTCCATATGTCTGGAGTGATACTTCCGTCTTGACATCACATCCAATACACTACGATTCTCGATAAACCCAATAGAGGTGTACACAGAACCTGTTAAAGCTCTGGACGACCAAAACCAAAGTTTACCGATTGTCGCAAGTATTAGCGATGTAAGTCTCAGGTTAAGACCAAATACATCTACCCTGACGCAGACTCTCATAGACACATATACACACTACCAATGGGATTCTGCGGGGTCTATCCAGAGCGAAGCTGTTTTCCGTACCATCGGTAAAACCCAACCTCCTATCGCACTTGCATAAGTATCCTATACTTAAACATATGAGAACTATGCCGTTATGCCCTCACAACGCGCACAATTGCAATACTAGTCTATTTCGCATTATCGATGTCCAGTCTCGATAATACTACGACTAGGGATATTTAATGATTAAACCTTTATGGATTGATACTGTCTCATATCATCTCAATCCGGAACTAATCATATGGACTTTTACCATTTATATATCAAAGTAAATACATTACGAAATGATAAAAGGCAATTTCAATATTACATAGTCAATTTTGTACAAAAACACAATGTCTTTTACAAACAGTGACGCTATGGGTCATAATTGTCTAACAAAATAGACATCATCCGTAGGGGGACGAAAACAAAGCTGTCTCGAGGTGCCTTTTAAATCTTATATTTTTGGACTAACAAAGGAGATCGCGGGATATACTGTTGTATATCCCTCTCCCACTCACTATATTAAAAATAAGGTTTTTATCTATAAAATATTTAATATTTTATTTTAACTACTGTGGATAAAATTATTGCGGCTAAATCATATCTTTTATTTACACTAGTTTGACGTTAGTGACCTAACCAATTTTAACTTTTAAAATTTTATATAACTAACTTTCCATTGGTCTCTACTAATAGTATTACTCAATTAAACTAATTTAATTAGTGTGGTATTAGTGACCTATTATATTTTAACTCTTAAAATACTAGAACACTAATAGGTTTAAAATTTTAGAATCCTAAAATGGTCAAGATTTATATTAAACTATTTAATTAATCTTAGTGCGTTATAAAATCCAATAGTACGTGGAATTGTATCTCGAGTGCATACCATATTACCGTCCATTTGGATTCGGCTATGGAATTTATAGCTGGATTTCCATCCTATATACCAATGGAATATATTATGCACTAATTAAGCCCAATATATTAGAATTCAAATTTTAAACCATAAATCCAATTAATACAATTAATTGATTTTCATGCATATCATATTCTAATTTAAACATTTTAAATTACATAAAATCATATTTTATGTCTATAATGATAATGCATCTATGACATGTTATGACATGTAAAATGCAAGAGTGGGCACCCTAAGCTATATGACATGTTATTCAAACAATTCGAAATAAACATACATATAACATAAAAAATATTTTACATTGACCGGGCTCTTATTTTTCCTATACTAATCACATCAAATTTACTAAGACATCCATTGGTCTTCAAATCCCGCTTGAAGGTGGTGTTGGCTCCTCTGTGACTTCGGTGCTCCAAATTACAATAATTGAAATTTTACATAGTAAAATAAAATTACAACAATTGTAAACAATGGCCTTATATCCCCAAAAAAAAAACCAACTACAAAAATAAGAGCCGGAAAAATTTACGACCAATGTAAAATCCATTCATCACATGAAATAACAAAAACCATTCATATATGAATATTATATTGTGCCCACTCATTTAAACATGCATATCATATTTATAACTCATATAAATATATTAAAAACAGAAACTTTAAATGAAAAAGTGAAGGGTTAAGAACATTTTTCAACCTCGCTCTCGCTGCTAATCGTAGAAAATACTTTCCTCACGCAGCGGAAGCGTCTTAGGCACCCGGATTGGACTTGAAATTTTTTTCTGCTCCTCCCCTCCTTTTTCCGAATGAAACCAGCAGGTATACTGAAATTTTACTTCTGTTTTTAACAAAATTTCAGCCCCGAAACAGCCCCCGAACAACCCCTAAATAGCAGCTCAAAACCGGATTGTTTTAGCACCTGATGTGCGCCCAATGCGTTGCAGAATCAGCCCCTAAAATGCTCGGGCTTAGGTTATGATTTGGTTATGATTTTTCACTAGAAAACAGCCCCAACACAACAATAAAACATCCTAAAATATTCCCCAAAAAATTTGGATTAAAACGAAACCAAACCGGGTTCCGTTTCACCAAGACAAGGGGCGGTAATGAGCAAAAATATGCTCACTGCCGTGAGCAATAAGAAATAGATGAAGAGAATGATTTGTTCAATACCAAAAAGTCTTTCGAACTATATCTCGTTACCAACGGAAGCTTACGTGGGCAAGACTCACAAAATCAATTCCTAAACATTTTAGAGATACAAACACACTTATATATTTTGATTTTATTTTTCTTCTTTTCTTTGTTAAGCTTTCTCAACTCTTGAGAGAATATGTAACAAGAAGAAGAAAGGTGGCTAGGGTTAGAATGAAATCATTAGGTGAAAAGAAAATTAAATCTTCTTTTTTATATCTAGGATTATTTGTTTCTAAAACAAACAAACCCCTAGCCTCCCCCCCATTGGTAGTTTCGGCCATATGGCTTTATTTTCTTTAATTTTGTAACATTAATCCTTTATTATTATAATAAAGGATATGTTACAAAAATAAAAAAGTGTAATTGACTTTCATAAAGAGCAATTACTCAAACCAATCAAATACCTTCCAAAAACAATTTTTGGAAAATCAAAAATTAAATTTTATATTTATTAAATTATAAGCAATTAATAATCATCAAATAATTATTAACAATATATACTAACCTTTTAATATATAGTAGCAAGTGTGACACATCAATATTATTAATCATATTAATAATATTTATATATATGTGAGTATATAATTGGACTATCCAATTATACTAAATCCGCTATAGTATATCGAGCTAGTACGGGGACCAAATGGACCTACGGTTCCGAGCTCCAATAATCTCGAAATATTAATTAAGCTCTTAATTAATTATTCTGAATTATCAACTCCGGGTTATTCCAGTAAAAATCAGAAGTTGCACTCTCGTTGCCATAAATGATATATATTAAGCCAAACCAAGTCGGTGTCCATTGATATATTCATTACATACGAATTGACCATTCACGAGTATCTCATAATAGATCCGGGTCATAATGTCTGTTATACCCCTATAATTATTTTTACCTTAAGCACCATTGATTCTCTAATGAACCATTTATTCAAAACCATTATGAATTTTAATCTTTCTAATCGTAATAGAAAGACTTGAGCGCTCAAACCGTTCAAGTACCGAATCAACCATTAAGAAAGATACTCCTCTACTTCTCTCAATAAGGAGTGAACTGCATGTCTATGTAAAATATTCTCAGCTACATAATAGACCATTCCCCAAAGTACGTAGCTATTGGTCGGGACTGCTACACCAACCTCACTTTTGTAAATCAAAGGACATAGCCTGTCATGCTGGAGTTCGTAGTACACTCAGGATTAAAATCAATCCATGTATGACCATATAGTAGATCGAAATGACTTTCTTTGTTTAACGGATTTTCAAAGAATGTCATTTCCTTCTGGGTCTAGTCCTATATGATCACATCATACAAGGTGCCTCCATTCTCATGTCTCTACATGGACGATCCAGGATCAATGTCGCCATTCAAATATAGAATGGACCGCAGCTATAGATAAACCGCAAATAAAGTACCTGTTTTGTTTGCTCTCTATGGACTATTTAAGATTACTAACTTCAGACTTAAATCCTCTTGTGCATGACACTCATACACTCAGTCTGGAGGTATATAAGTAATCTAGGGTATTCAAGATAATTCATAATATGCAAAAATTAAACAAACATTTTGATAAATGAATAATGCATCGTTTTATTTCAAAACATATAAAATTGTTTACATCACATGTAGCTCTAGGGCATATATCCCAACACCATATGCATAAGATGAGTATTGATCTTATCATTCCAAAGTCTTACTTACCATATACATATTATATCATATCAAAGTCATACATATCACATCATATCATATACATATCTAGCCAAGTAGTAATCATAAGACCTATATGGTCTATGTAAAGCAGAAAACTTACTCCGACGAGCGGATATCCCATAATTACAGTCACCGATACCTAAACCTTTGCTTTGATACCACTCTATAATATCCCCCAAGGGTAGGACGTTACCGGTAGGAGATAGACACAACCATCTTTCGAAGCCTCAACCAACTAGAAATAGACATGACAAACTCTAACATTTAACATCTATATTAAACATAATATACCCAAATGACCTCTGGTCCATTCAAAACGCATCAAATCTAAAATCTAAGAGCTTATGCCCATAATTACATATACAATTCAAGACATTCTCTTACATATATACATCAACATGCGATGCATGACTCAAAACATAAACTTCTTTACACAAACATAATTCCCAGGACACTAGTACATGTGACTACAACTTGGATGATCCCTCGTCTTGAACATTACCATCCAAAATTTGATGGTCGACAGATCTAGTTGTCTATCCTGCAAAATAGGCAAACTGATGTGGCATGAGTTGTAAAACTCAATAAGAGAAGCAAAAATATCATCCAAATAAGGTATATTAAATAATATATATACATACATACTTATATGTAATTATTTATCAGAACATATTTATACTTTTTTTTGTTTTTTACCATACTTAAACATAATGTCTTTCAAAATACGCGTTTATTCTGATCCAGAAATCGAGTTCATAAATCTTTTTTAACACAAGACCAATACTATAATTTCTCAAACCTATCAAATATCATCAAATCGAAATATTTTAATTTTCTTAAAAAAAATAAATCAAACACTAAATCCTTAATACCAAATATCTTTTAAACGTCTGGCATTCAAGTTATTTTCACATGCTCAAAATCGTACCTTGTGTGAATCAGAAAGCTCATACTCAACCTTCTTCAGACATTCCATTTCCGAGTTACGTAAACTCATATGCAGCCCTGGCCACCGGTTCAGTTCGGATAAAAATCAGAACTGAACCGGCCGGTTTCTGGTTCCACGATTATGGAACCAGAACCAGACCGAATAATTCTGATTTAGTTCTAGTTCCACACTTAAGTGGAACAATAGCCGGAACCGAATCGTTAGGTTTTGGTTCCAATTCCGATTTCGGTTCAATTCGATTTTTTTTTTACTTTTTAAAAAAAATTCGAGATTGAAATTTTATTTAAAATTATGATTTGAATTTATATAATTAGCTAACATTAAATTACAAAATAAATTCTTGTCTAATTTTTTTTTAAAAATAATTAAATTAAAGAGCTTGAACTTAAGGTTTTAAAAACTTAAGTTGCCTACGTATCCTCCAGGGTGAGGGGAATCAAAGCTCACATAGTTCCATTATAATTTTAAGATATTTTCCCATTGTAATTTTACATTTCTTTAATTATCAATCATCATTATCAGTGTATTTTGATCCTTCAGCCCCCGTTCCGCTTGTATTTCCAGATATATTGTCAGACAAGTCTTCAAATTTATCGGGGGTATCTTTTTGTTGCCTCAAATCAGCTCGAGCTAATCATCCACACATGATGTTGCTTCTAAAGCGCTTGAATATAAAGAAGATCGTCTAACTTCTAATATATTGCCTCCCATGATAAAGGCTTTCTCAACCGCAACAGTGGAAATATGTGCTGCCAATATATCTTTAGCAATAATTGATAATACATGATATATATTTTGATGTTGGTTCCACCATTAAAGGATTTGAAATTTTTTTCTAACTAAGCTTTCAGTAGGAAACTCGAAATTGGTAGATAAATAATTATCTAATTCCGAAAAATTAGTCGTGTTATCCCTATATTTTTTTATTTTATTACAGTAACCAACGATCACTTGTGCTAAGTCTTGTTTGAATTACAAGTTCACTACTATTAGATTGTCCTACTGATAGCAAGTTATATATTCTAATATAATCATTAAATAAATATATTAAATTAATTTTTATTTTAGCTATTATTCTTGTAATATCAATTTCATCTAATATTCCTAAATATCCATAGTAAGCTTGTAAAATACTATTCAAACCTTCTAATTTAAATTTAGGATAAAAAACAGTAGCAATAAGATAAAGTAAAGGAATGTCTCTAAAATAATTCAACCATTTTTATTTCATCATAGTAATAGCTTCAAGCAAAACAATATCATTAAGATCAGGACTTTCAACATTCTCATAGAGAGTACCAATAATATTCATACTTTTAACAAGAAATAAATGTGTTGTTGGATAATAAACTCCGCTAAAAACACTTGTGGTATCATTAAAAACTTTTAAAATTTCAAAAATTTTACCACAAATATCCCATTGAGTAGGAAAAAGTGTGATATATTGTACATGTTCAGAAAAAAATTCATAATGTATCTTTGTATTGCAAAGCTTGACATAAAAGATAATAAGTTGAATTCCAACGTGTTGGAACATCTCGTGAAAATTTTATCAGTTTAATATCATTTAATTTACAAAACTTGGCTCATTCTCTCCTAACTTGAGAATATGACCAAATACAATTAAGTGCTTTCTTAATCGGATTAATGAAATGTGATAATTTTTCCAGACCATCTTGAATACGTAAATTAAGGAAATGACATGTGCAACGAACATGAAAAAATCGACCCCATAAATTTGGTTATCATATTTTGTGCAATATGTTATTCATCAAAAACTCTAAATGCAATAAGTTATTTTTTCATGTTCCATGATGCATCAATCTAATGACAAGTCACACCCATGTATGAGTGTGTTCGCCAATGGTCACTCCAAATATCAGAATCTATAGAAAGACGACCTTGGACCTTCACAAATACTACTATTGGAACTTCATTTTTAGTATCGATTAAACAAAAATGAATTTTGAAACATCCGAGGAATGAGACCTGACTTCTCTTCTCCGTATCCCAATACCATGGCCGCTCTCTTGGGTTGGGACATTTGACATTGTGTTCTCAGATGAGCTTTCCATTTATTGTTAAAGAAATTTTAAAGAATGTGAGAATTGAGAATGATAAATTGCTTGTAGATGAGAGACTTGAGAATGAGACAATTGTAGGAATTGGGAAAATTGAGAATTTAGAAATTAGTGTGTTGAAATAATGAAAAATTACCCATATTTTTAAATTTTTTGAATATTTTGTGATACCTTAAATGCCCTTAAATTTAGCCATTTTATTAATGTTATTAGGGGTAATTTAGTAATTCCTCAAATAATATTTATTTAATTTTTAATAAATGTTGGGGTAGGGAGCCGTTAGGGATATAAAACCCTACAGTTTTAACCGGAAACGTAAGAACCTCTAGAACCCGACAATTCCAGCCGTTCCAACCAGTTCGGTTAAGGTAAGAACCATGACCAAACCGGAAAAATTTGGTTCTGGAACCGTGGCCGGATCTACTCATATACACGTATACACATTTACACACACACACACACACACACACACACATATATATATATTCTATAACACACCCTATATAGATCTCCAACATCTTCTTTCCAATACACAATTTGTAACCTTCAAACAAAACATATGTCTCACACAGATTCTACCATCAATCTCGTTACAATCAAATGACACACCTTATCCAAACGGAACATATTACAAGTTATTCACATATTACACATATATTATCAAGAACGGGACATCATGACGCAAGGTTCATACTGTCAATTTCATTCATAATTAAAGACGAAATTCAGAATGCACATACCATAAGCAGATTTTATACGTTAATAGATATAAATATCACATAATCAATAATCAACTCTTTCAAAACCTGGCTTGTTCAAAAATTGATTTTTCCTAAAGCCAAAAGTTTTCAAAATCCAGAATTGTCAAAATAATCAAGCGTCCATTACCCGAGTTACGCGTGAGAATCCGGTAATGTCCAAACAAGACCATATCGAAAAAGGATAGCGGGCTGCCATTTCCGGTGGTCAGAACCCCAAATCATATCAAGTGCCACAGAGGGTCAAAAACCATAAAATATATATCAGGCTCTATGATGCAAACATATTATCAAGCGCCTCAGCGAAAACATGATGAAAGTTCAGAAAACACAAAAACATGTATCAAGCATCAATACAAAAATCTTTCATCATCATGTATAGTCAAAACGAATTATCCAAATTTTTTGTCAAAATCTTTACGAAATCATCAAATCAAGTATCAAAATATCGAGATATCTTAGATGATAAAACAAATATATTTATAGTTTATCGAAAAATTGATCTTAGTGATCAAATCGAATTTCAAAGTCCAGGTTTTCATAAAACCATAACAAGGGCCCAAGAACTATCTCGCTGTGCGAAAGAAAAACCAAGTGTCCAATTTTCGAATCACGCGCACTGAACAAATATTTTTCTAATAATACTATATCGATAGAGGGTAGTGTGCCAGACATTTTCTGATGATCAGGACCCAAGAACAAACACCTTGGCAAATACGGGATGAAATATATCGTCAAGCGTCACGGAGGGCCAAAAATAATAAAATATCATCAAACACAATGACAGAAATAAATTTTCAAGCATCTCGACGAAAACATAATATCGAAATCATGTAATTAAATATCGTGAAACCAAAACATAAGTCGGACAAGGCAATTCTTTTCCCAAAAATTTTTTAAAAAATGATTAAACAAGAGTACTCGCAATCGATTTAAAATTTTCTTTTAATGGTAATACTTTTTCAAAAATGGCATATAAATCGTTCATTCAAAGATAAACATTAGAAAAATCTATACATATATCAAACTCATTATCCACTGGCAAACATTCGCAATTTGAAAATGTACTTTTCAATCATAAACTAAAAACGTAAACTGGAGCATCACACAAGAGATCATGCATAGGTTTACCTGTGTATTGCTTATACATACAAGCTTGTACGAGATCCATAACTTATTTTAAAATAAGTATAAAATGGACATCGACCGAATAGAATCCTACCCTTTACTTTAGATGAATACTCACAAATCAAGTATATAATAAAACATATATAGATCCATCAAATCTTGATAAACGTCTCATACATCAAAAAGTTCTATTATTAAAGTACATTCCATTAACATAATTCTAACTTCCTAATTAATGTCATTACATTCATAACACAAGGTTCTCGTGTATGCTTAATACCAAACCATGTTCACCACGTTAGGCCACCCCAAATCGGTGGCTACGACCAACCTCCACCCATGGTGGATAAATCAACCAGAAAAACACAAACTCAAGCTTTCTTTACAAGCCTAACTCTCGGACATGCACATAACACACACATGCATATTCCGTCACTATTAACACAACTCAACATCACTAATTTAATCACCAATCTTACACACACCACTCAGCCATCTTGTCTAACATCATGCTCAATACTCTCACATTATCCACTTCAAAACAACTCCCACAATAGCTAAAGTCAATATTAAGGCACGCCAATACATTTGTATCATCAACACATGACATATTTTCATGCTTATCAACACTTATATAAACTTAACATCAAACTTAATCCAGACTTTAACATTCAGCCAAAACACTCATATTACACCTTGGCAATTCCAACCACATCCATACATATGTTGTGTCATTAAAGATTACCCATACACGATTAACTAGCCACACATGTTAAAATTACAAAATCCAATATGGGCCAAAATAGGTTTCAAAGATCCCATATCACACAAGGCATACTAACCTAAGTCATGCACATATCTTAGTAATGACAACCTACTTAAGCTTGATTATCAATTTAATCATGTAAAACTACGAATTTTCAAAATGGGTCAAGAACCCTAACATGAGAAAATGCAAAATAACGATGAAAATATAGGTTAAGAAGCTTACCTAATCTTCGTTATGCTTGAAAATGCATGAAATCCTCATGATTTGGCTTGATTCGAAGGTATTTGAAAGAGAAAATGTCATAACGGAGAGAAAATGAAGAAATATCTTAAGAGACCTATTTATAATGGGCCTAAAATCCAGAACTATCTGTTTAAAAATCAATATCGCGTTCGAATGCCCATCGAACACAAGCACTCTAGAGGCTTGCGTTCGAACGATATGTCCAACGTGACTAGAACAAGAACTCTTTGGAAAATTTTGTTTGAACGGACAAAAGAACATTCCACAAATGCAAATGGTAGTTTGTGTGCGAATGTATCACAAAAACGAGCATGTTGAAATTTTGATTCTAAGGCAAAATGAATGCAAAATGATCTCAAATGCTATCAGACTCAATCTGAAGTGTAACATCCCATATAGGCCAGGATGCTACTGGCAGGAGACAGGAGAACCCATCTCCATAAGCCTCTGTTTCTGACAAAATTTCGGCATGATGTATCATAGTATCATGCAACTTGGCTCATAGCCAGCTCCAAAAATACAATCTCATCAAGCAACTCAACAAATACACAAACATCAATAAGGCCTCAGGCCTGAACTCAAAGAACAAAAAGTAAATCAATTGGCCTCTGGCCAAAACTCAAAATAAAACTAAGCTATTACATCACTTATACAGATGAGATACAATACAAAAACCATACAAAGGGTCGTGAGGACCCATAACTCGACCCAGGACTCTCTTGACTGCAATTGGGGCGATCCACCGTCTTCAAAGTCTTTCCCGAACATCTGCTGGATCTATATGACAGCTACTGACCTGCAAAACTACAAACTGTTGTGGTGTGAGTCATAATGACTCAGTAAGTAACTATGCTCCTAACTTAAACATACAACTCATACAAAGTTTATTTCTTAATATATTGATGACTTAAAATTGTCTATGTAGTCTCACATAATTCTAAAATCTAGGTTAACTGCAAAACTCTTATTCAAGTCTAGACATTACCATTTATTACAAGATTATGTTCTAATTCACACACCCTCACATCTTGTTTCATACTTAAACTTTAAACATCTATACTATGGTCATTAAGCTCTATAAATCCATCTATTGTACCAAGACTCATTACGTAATCCACTACGTTACTTTAATATCTTTTCACTTTTTTATATCTTTACTTTGTATCTAGTTCTGGCATTTAATTTAAAACCTCTTATTCTTACCTTCTTTGAAATATCATCAAGTCGGTTGTACTAAAATATTATCTCTGTCAGACACTTCACCTACTATCACTGATCATGTATACATACACATGTAATCATTACAACATGTTCTAGCATTCTTACTATATGTTCTTTCCTTCAAATATTTATCACACACTACATATTTACAAGGAGAATCTCTTATATAGCCCTACATCTCATACCAACATCATTTACAAATACATATAAACATAATGATGATACCATGTATCAATGTTAGCTACATGCATCTAAATGTACTCATGCTATAATGCATTACTATCAACTATATGCATCTCAAATACTTACTAGAATACATGATTTATATGCAATAATTGCAAATCATACTTTACATCAACATGCTATGTCTTTAGAAGATACTTTTTGAAAACTCTCTCTGAAAAACTATTATCTGAAAGTTTCTTTCTAAAAATTATTTGCTGAAAACCTTACTTTACTTTCTCTTTCTGGAAAAGCTCTTTCTGAAAACTGTAACTGAAAACTGAAAACTGCGTTTGAAACTGTAATCTGTATTTGAAAACTGAAAACTGTATCTCAAAATTGTAAACTGTATCTGCAGACTGAGAACTGCATTTGAAACTGTAATTCGTATCTGAAAGCTGAAAACTAAAACTTTCTCTGAGTTCTGTATCTATGAAAACTATTTTCTGAAAATATGATATTTCAAAACTTCTTTTCCGAAAACTGATATCTAAGTGTCTGTAGAAAAACTGACGCATGGAGGCGTTACGTATCGCCGTCCCCCCATACGCCCTAGAGTCAAATATGCAAACCCATGACATTGGGGCGTTACGTATCGCCGTCCCCCAAAGCATGCCATACCTGCCCTGAAACTGGTGGTCTTGGGGCGTTACATATCGCCGTCTCCCAAGCCACAAACTGGAACTGGGGGTGCGGATCTATGCTACCACCCAAGTTCAAACTGGAGATCAGGTACACGATCCTATGTCGCCATCCTATCTCAGAAACTAGGATCTAAGGGCGTTACGTATCGCCGTCACCCTAGTCCTCTACATGTGCACATGTCTCTGTCCGTCAATTCCATCTCTGTATCTCAAGTTACATACTGGGGTGAGGTTTTACCTCATTCCCCGAAAACCATAAAATCATGATCTGTATCTTAAAACTGTCAAAACATTTTTAAAATACATTTCTTTAAAAAAGAACACTTAAAACTTTTCTTTTAAAATTATCTGCAACTTTTCTTTAAAAGACTTTAAATTTCAAAAGCATTCTTAAATGTAACTCAATTTTTGAAAATCTTAACACATACATATGCATATGTATTTCTCATGCTTCTTTCTACTCTAGCCATGATTTCATCTATAATGATCTTATATAAACTATATGCTCAAAATATCAACAAGCTTAAAGATCTCATCTACGTATGTTTATAAACACACATACTCTGTTCTCACTTAATCATGTATCAAAATACTTGTATACAAATTACATACATATATAAGATACACACTTATTTATTTCTCTATGTGATTTACTTACCTTTGTACTTCAACACACACATCCTCTTGCTTATGCATACATTCTCTATTACTGCTTACTTAAGTGCCTATTAAATCATGAACACTTATACTTAGCTATGTATGCACTTGTGATCTTGTTTTTATATCCTTCTATATACACTGAACATATACGGTTACTTTCTTACAATTGTCATTCTTTAAACTTTAATCCCATTCCCTAGGGTATAGTTTCTACAACCCCCAAACCCAAGTCTCATTATATAATATTCATAAATATGATCTCATTCACATGCTATATATATATATATACTGGCTTATACCTACATATGTATCTCTTTACTTCTATATGCTCATGCTTATCTTTTGCTCATACATCTGCTTCTTTCTTTTACGTTCATCTTTTTATGTATACAGGTTCTATGCATATAACTACATACAACTTTATTATATTACTAATTCGAGCGACGTTAAATTTCTTAAGTATTTTAAGAATGAGTTACTCACCTGGCTAAGCGAATGCCCGCGATCTGGGTCCGATCTGCTAAACAAATAACAAATCATGTCAGAACCGCTATTTGTGGAACTTTCAACTCATCTATACTAAACTTTCGGACCTCTCCGGAACACCCGAGTCATCTCCAATACTACGGTTCAAACTTCATTACCCTAATATATATCTTTCTATACAATTCCAACTAGCTAGATAGCCTAGATTCTCGTTTTACGTATTTGCGGTAAATCTGCGGGAAAAGTTTCCGAAAATACTACGGAAGGATCTCGAACCCTCTGAACTACCCCGGAATTACTTAATTACCCTCGTAATATCATATTCATACTATTTTCATGATTACGATCAACTACGTTCAATCGCGCGAGAAACTCCGTTTTACTGGAAACTCGCTAATCCTACCAGATCGATCATATCTCATCCGATTCTCCTCGGATTCTACCACATTTATCATTTTAGCATATAAAAACATAGCCAATTCATTCCATGCAAATTCTCTAAACTACGGAACTACCGGAAACATCCGAATATAAATCGATACACTTTAAAATAACAAGTTTTGAACGGAAAGTCATATCGAAATTCCGAGGCCATATTTGGACTCCCATCAGCCATACAAACGCGCTGGTGTCATTGGAATTCCGATCAGAGTTTCTGTTTATCATGGTTCTACTATTCATGTGTCGCTTTCTTCCTCATTTTGCGTGTAACCGGCCGTTGTTCGGTGAAATCGACTCCGCATACTCGTAGTACTCTCTGAGAGCTTCGATTTGGTAGGTGGCTCGGGCCGTGAAATGAACCGACGAACCGGATCCATGAAACCCATCTCACGCCCAAATCTTCTCTCGCCATCGCCGTTACCGGCGTTTTCACGGCCGCCACCTGCCACCATCTTGCTCGCTGTCGCTGGGGGGGTCGAATCTGTGCCGGTGCGTCGGCCTGTGGTGGCCGGAGTTGCCGCCAGTGAGTGGTTCTTCTCCAAGGGCGATCGGGGGTGCGGGTGAGGGTTTTGTTTTCGTTTTGCCAATTTTGCTATTTTTGAAAACCTGAGGGCTTTATATACTAACTGGGAATATATCAAATGGGTCCCTGTGAATTTGCAACATAGCCCCTAACATAGAACTTTCTGGAATTTCATATTTTCGGAGCCCTTCTGATGCGATTCTCGAAAAGTACTCAACATGAAAGTTATTCGTCTCAGAAAAATGAGTCCGATGGTTCAAGAATCAACTCAATCGGAGTTCATTTGCTAATTCTGAGATCAAAACAGTAAACTTTATGCGTTTTACGAAAATCGCGCAACTGACTTTTAATCCCAAGTGTTTTCCAACGCAACGAATGTTCATAAAAAATTATTCCAACCTATAAAACATCACTTGAACTCTTATTCTTCATTATCATCAAGCTCCGAGACTATAACATCGGTCCGAAAATCTTCTGGAACAGTCCTGAAAATCTGGGATGTTACACGAAGTCTCAACCTACATGCATACATCTAACGCGAGCGATACGCTGCGCTTACATGACCTATATAATCATGATGATCGTACTGAACATGCTAAATATCTAAGGTATTTCAGAGAATTTAAGCTTAAATTAAATAAATTACAATAAATTTCATTGTATTTCATTGAGTATTTTAAAAGTTATTTATAGATAGAGATATGATTTCAAGTGAGAAATAAAAATGATAGAGAAACTCTAATATGAATAAAAAATATTATTTGACAATTGCGAGACAAACGAACATGATATGTAATTAAATGTAAATAAATCAAATGTCTCATTTACATTATAAAATCGATAAAATCTGAAATATTTACGAGATCAATAATTAAAATAACATTATGTTTCTTTCATATAATGAAATTATATTTAAAAATATACTTAACCGGCATAAAATGTGGCCCTTTGCTAGCTAAAGATAAAGCCTAAACTTATTCTATTCTAATGGCATCATTATCTTCCCTTTACTTCACCCATTCTAATTTGATTTCCTTTCTCTCGTGCATGTTTCATACCCAACTAACAGAACGTAACAATTCCCTTCCCCTCATAATTGACTGATTTCCCAAGATCAACGTAGGAAAATTTTATGGTGTAATTTGCAAGCAATAACTTATTTAATATATCATATGGCATGGCATATGACGCATTTTTTTTAACTTCATTTTGCAATTAATCTATTCATTGAACATAAAATGCACTTTTTTATTTTCTCAATTTTATTTAACTTCAAAGTGTTTTTTTCATAAACTTCTAAGGTGATCTCATTTTCCCCAGGCTCTTCATTTTCTTATAAGTTCGTATTTTTCTCTTTGTTGATAACGACATCATTTTATTCTTTAAAATGATTCTCAACACCTGTGTTGTTCTTATTTTTAGCAACAATTTATTTAGTATTTGAAGCGATTTCATTCAGTGGTGTCCCCTCGTATGATTGGAATATAATTTCTATTTTTCACCATTTGCTCATAGTGATTTGTAATGATTGATATGATCTCACTTTCTAATTGATCCAAAATTGATATGAGATCACTATGTTTGGATGTCATAACCTCTCGCTCTGATAACAAGTAGTTTGGTGTCTAATGTTAGTATGAGTAACGGGTTTTTGTATGACACTTCAAGAGATCCTGACTAGGGATGGTAGAAAAGTTCGAATTTGATGGTATTGTCATTATGCGTATTAGATTGATGTACATATATGCTAAGTATGACATCGACCTTAGAATAGTCTTGTAGTAATTCTAGACAGTAGGTGGTCTGAAATTGGGAGAAATAATTATTCTTAATATAATATATATATCCATAGTTATTGGTTTTAGAATACGGTCAAATTCCTATAACCTAGAAGACTAGTACATGTTGTATATTAGAATTGGAGTTCCAATGGTTTAACCCGATGTACCATGAGTTTTGGAAACTCATATAGAGGTGTGGGTATTGATTGGACCGAATACTGAATGACTCATAGGTGATTCCTAATAGCTGGAAGTACACACCACTGTCAATTGGAATCTCCTCTAGTCGAGTAGCATATGTAATCCTTTGACTATAGGTTATCATTGACTTTGTGTGAGATCCTCATGTTAGTGTTCAAGAACATGCCAAGGATCTATTAAGCAAGAATGTGTGTGAATTAATTCATTCTAAGTTACGGAAAATACTTACAATGAACGGTTTGGTAGAGAAGGGGGATCTCCAAGATCCAAGCTTTGTATTTTGATTCCAAGCTTTGAGTTGGTTTCCCTATCACATTTGAAGACTTTTTGAAGTGCTAGCTTGTTTGATTTTGCAACAAAATTAAAGAGAGAACAAGATGAAGCTCACGCCCATATTGAATGTCTTTAGGGTTTTTGAGTTTTTGTGTTATGTTTCAAATGAGAGAGAGATATAGCTTTTGATAAAAACCATTTACCATTTTCACCTAAACAAGGTGGTTGAGTTTTTGGTTTTACCAAAACCGAAATCATATGGTTGGAAAGTGGGTGGTTTGGCATAAATGCCAACCACTCTCCCAACTACCACATGTGAAGTGGTCCCCACTTTTGAATTCAAAATTCAAACGGTTTCTACGAATGTTTTCCGTGGCTCGGATCCATTTAATCCGATTAAATGAATTTTCGTCGCTAAATAATTAAATATAATTTAATTATCGTAAATTTATTACGAATGTCGTTTACGAATTAATTCTAAATTAATCTGTTCGCACGTATTAAAGTCCAACTTTAATTTCGTATTGAAATCTAATTCTAATTAATATATCTGATATATTAATTTTAGTCCATATGAATAAATTAAATAGAAAAATCAAATTTAACTATTAAATTTATTTTACCGATTAATTCCAAATTAATCGTGCTCTCTCTCTTCCAAACACATTTAATCCCAGATTAAATAATGCCTCAATTAATCCCAGATTAATTTTCTCTCTCTTAATTAATCCCAGATTAATTCTAATTTTAGTCAACTGTCATCGGTGAATTTTTGGGAAGCGATCCAAGAGACCTCTGGATATGTTGGCAGTAAATCCGGTTATCGGACTATACGATTAAGTTCGTACCTCGTACTACATGCTAACCGATTTACAAGACATGGTTGGCTTCTAGCAAAGCACCGTGCCTACCCAATTCTTCAGAAATATTCTTAATGGAATATACAATCTTTATCAGGTGTAGATACGTAGTATTACGTATAGCGATCCAGTATCAGATGTCACATGTAAGGCCTGTGGCTGGAGTAGTGTCTACCTCGTAAGAAGCATATATCGGATCACAAGCAACTAGTCTCTTTAATCAGATAATCATGACATTGTCACATTATCCCGATGGGTGCAACACATTAGAGTACCAGTTCTGTACCCCTGCGTGATCATCATCTTCATATGACTGAAGAGATATTTCCATCTTCACATCATCCAATACTCTACAATTCTCAATAAGCCCAGAAGAGGCGTACACAGAACCTGTTAAAGTCCCGATCGACCAAAACTAAAGCGTATTTATTGTCGCAAGTATTAGCGATGCAAGTCTCAGGTTAATACCAAATACACCTACCCTGTATTGGATTCCCATAAACACATTATCATACAACTAATGGGATTCTGTGGGGTCTATCCAGAGCGAAGCTGTTTCCGTACCATTGGTAAACACAACCTCCTTGTAGGACACAGAACTTGACGACGCATGTTGTTCTAGGCTCGCGTCCTAATTGGGAGTACAGAGTAGCCCTCGGGGGACTAAACTGGAGAATAATGGAGTCGCCATCCGGTGTGAACCGGGAAAATGATTTAAGGCCGCACTCACCCCTCGCAAGGGAAGACCTCAAACCGTTGGGTTCAGAATGGTCTATTACTTATGCCACTTGTAAAGAAATGATTTGTGCAATAATTTAATCGAATCTACGCAACATACATTTCCAAGAGTATTCTATTTCTAAGTTCACATGCATGAAAATAAAGCTCATATCTAAGTTTGCATATAACCTATATCTAAGTTTTCATGCATAAAAGTAAATCGGAATAACGACAAGCTTATAATTTCATTAGCACATTATATTTATGAATACAGAAACGCAAGTAAATTTTAATGGTACACGCATGCATAATAGAGAGAGACAATTAAGTGCATAATATAAAGCGATAATTAAAGAGGCAATTATACATCGAAATAAAAGTGCAATGATGTGATACAGAAAGAAGATAGATAATAAGGATGAAAGAGGAGAGATGCGACATATGCCCACACGTAGTATCAAACGTACTTGGTCCGGCATGGCGAAACGTCGTGGCAAAGGTAGCTCTTAGGCTTTTCATCCCTCAAAGTGGAGGACCTTTAATCCAACTCAGTTTGCCCATGCGTATTAAACTATGATGCATGATTAAACAAAGAGATGGCATATAGAAAGCAAATAACGGAATAATAAATGGCGCGGCAAAGTATCGTGGTCAAGATAGCCTTTTAGGCTTTTTTTTCCCTCAAATAGAGAACATTTAGACCAACGTAATAAGCCCATGTGCATTATATTATGATGCATGATTAATAAAGACAACAATAATATAGGACTTCACATGCTCGATTGAACATATCTCGCATTCGATCAAACATACTTCTTCCGGCGTGGCAAAACGTCGTGGCAAAGACAACCTTTAAGCTTTTTATCCCTCAAGATGGAGGACCTTTAATCCAACTTGATTTTCCCATGCGCATGACATTACAATGCATAGAGAATAAAGAAAACAATAATGTAGGACTTCGTATGCTCGATTGAACGTATCTCACATTCAATCAAAATCAAATGGAGGACCTTTAATCCAATTTGATTTTCCCATGCGCACTATATCATCAATACATAAAAAAAATAGCATACAGAAAGTAAATGACGGAATATAAAATGTGAATAATAGACGAACAAGATAAAATAAAGTAAAATATGTGCCGTTTACTCAAGTGGTACGTGGAGTTGTTTCCCAAGTACAGACCGCACTACCGTCCATTCGGATTCGGCTACAGAATTTACGTCTGGATTTCCATCTGATATACCACAAGAGACGACATATTTTCCATTCATCCAATAGTTATGGCATTCATTAATCAACGATACCCACGCACAAAAATATTAACAAAATAAAAGAAATAAGCAGAAATAAATAAAGAAGGGTTGCCCTCAGGTCTAACCTCTTTTATCGTCTATCGGAAGTGCGGTACGCGGTTTTCGGAAGGGTTAATGCTCTGCAACTCCTCCAGTTTACTAGTTCAATGTTTTCCTTCGTTGTTGCATTGTTCGGGCTGCGGTTTTACTCCATTTTTTAGCTGTTTCTGGTTACAGTTTTGGCTTACTATTTTGCGGCAATGCGAGACTGTTTTGGCTTACGGTTTGCAGATTTTACGGCGCAGTTTCTGGAATGTTTCAAGGGCTATTCCGTGAGATTTTCAGACTATTTGTGTCGCAGTTTTTGTGAGTTTTACTGGCCAGATTTGAAAGGCAGAATTAGGTGGATTATGGGCAAATATTTCATGTAGTACAAGGACTGAATTTGGTAGTTTATAGGCAGTTTGTGGAGGTTTATTTGCGACAGTTTGAGGGGTTGCTGGAGGTCATTTTGTGCATTGATTTGATGGGTTCCTAGAGGTTATTATTTGTGGCGTAAATGAGGCTGTTTGTGAGGGTAGTGTTTTAGGCATTGAATGATGTGTTGAGTGATGGCAGTGAAAGGGACAGAGAACGTGTTGAGTGGCTATGTGAGGAGACGTGTTGAGTGATGGCATTCAGGGAGGGTTTGTGAGCCGAAGGCTTTATGTGAATGGGTTAGTGAAGGAAGAGAGAGTAGGCTTTACGTGAAGGCTGCATGCGTGAGTGGCATGGGTTGTGTCTGTGAGTGGAGTGTAAGATGTCACTTTGTGGGGTGTGTTTTAGGAGAGTTTTTTAATTGTTGTTCACATGGCCTTTGTTTAGTTCGGTTGCAGTGCTGATTTGTTAATATTGACTGGCTTCTTTTTGGTTGTTGTCGTGAGGATTATAAGGATTCAAAAGTTTTTTGTGGGCGAGAGGTGTCTTAGGTGCTTGTCTTACACGTTGCTTGGTGGAGATGAGGCAAGATGAAGAGAGAGAAAAGTGTATGCCGAGAGGAGAGATAGGCCGACACCTCTTAGGGTTTGGGATATTCTTTATTTTGATTCTTTTTGTGAAGTGCCGTGAGAGTCTATACCAAGGGAGTTTAGGGTTTTATGTTATTTTTACAGTGATGTATTAGGGCTATACATGAGTTTTGAAAAGGAAACAAATCAATTAAAAGAGGGATGTGTTTAATTAGATTTTATAAAGGGAAACAATTTGTGTAATTTTGGTGGGAAATATCTTTAATTTTGTGAGTGATTTATTTAATTGAATTTAAATCTTTGGTAATTAGGAAAGTGATTTATTTAATTTTGATATGAGATTTAATTTAATTTAATTTAATTTGTTTTTTAAATATATTTTAATTATTTCTTGGATTGGGCTTGGGTGAGATGGGCTAAGAATGTGTTTTGAAACAGAGGTCCAACAAGCGAACCCGAAGCGAAACGAGCGAATTAAGTCCAACAAAATTTCAATTCTTGACTCTTCTCTTCCGACGTCCGTTTCCCGTGACTTCCACAATTTAAAGAGATAGTGTCTCCATATGAGACTCATAATTGGGACTTATATGTAAAAATACAGTGCCTACAGTCGCCCCCACTTTGATGGGACTTGTGCAGTGTGTGACAATGACAATCCTATCAAAGTTTGTGCAATGCATTTTTACTTATCTGGCTCGCCAGCTGCCACTTGACTTGCTTGTTGCTTCGAAATGAGTTGACATAGTGGTGAGGTGCTTCGCCCCCAAGGTTTAACCCTGCAAGATGCTACGATCTCTAGGAATCACTACCGAACTGAACTGATGAGAAATGATTCATTTCCGAACCTTTACTGAATTGAGATTGTGGTCCATTTTCGATATGTGCTCCATTTCTAGAGTGCCATTTTCGGCATGCTAAACTTATTTTCGAGGCGTCGCTGATATGATGAATGTCTATTTTTGAACTGTGCTCCATTTTGGAGCGCCGTTTTCGGCGTCTGATGTGATAATGGTCCATTTTTGAACCGTGCTCCATTTTCGGAGTGCCATTTTCGGTGTCGGTTGTGTGTGCTCCATTTAAGAGCGCCATTTTCGGCATCTGTTGTGTGTGCCCCATTTTGGAGCATCATTTTCGGCATCTGTTGTGTGTGCTCCATTTTGGAGCGCCATTTTCGGCATCTGTTGTGTGTGCTCCATTTTAGAGCGTCATTTTCGGCATCCGTTGTGCGTGCTCCATTTTAGAGTGTCATTTTCGGCGTCTGATATGATAGTGGTCCATTTCCGAACTGTGCTATGTGAGAATATGGCTCATTTTTGAACCGTTACTTGATGAGAGGTGGCTCATTTTTGAACCGTTACTTGATAAGATGGTCTTTGCCGTTACAAACCTGCGAATACAAAACAAAAATTACATGTATATGATATGTATGTATGTATACATGGATATGTTTCCTATTCCGATGGGTTAGGTCTTTCTTGTGCTCCTTGGTGCCATTTGCCTGCAAAAGTCTTTGGTCGCCCTTTGGGTTTGCTCGTAGTTCCTTTCTGTTGATTCTCTTGGTGATTGCTCAGTTTCTTTTTGTCTCATGGCTCAAGTTCTCGGTACATCCCTTAATTACGGGGTTGTAGACTGGTCGCCCCTAGTCTTGGCTTATCTTTCTATTCTTCGCTTCTTGCACTAGGTCAAAGTAGATCATGTGACTTGACGTTCCAAAACTACTGATGATGTGGGCCTCGACCCGAGGACTGATCCCAAAACTGATGATGATGCTGATATGGTAGCTGGCGTGCTAAACCCCATACCCAAGGCATCGCGGTTGCGTCTCCATACCCAGAGTGTCGTAGTAGTGTCTCCATACCCGAAGTGCCATATTCGGCATACTAAACCCCATACCCGAGGTGTCGCGGTTGCGTCTCTATACCCAAAGTGTCACAGTAGTGTCTTCATACCTGGAGTGACGTACCTGGCATGCTAAACCCCATACCCGAGGTGTAGCGGTTGCGTCTCCATACCCAGAGTGTCGCAGTAGTGTCTCCATACCCGGAGTGTCGTACCTGGTATGCTAAACCCCATACCCGAGGTGTCGATGTAGTGTCTTCATACCCAGAGTACTATACCCAGTATACTGATACTGATGCTGATGTGGGCCTCACCCCCGGAACTCATCCCAAAAATCGATATTGATGATATTGATGCTGATGTGGGCCTCGCCCCCGGGACTCATCCCCAAAATTGATACTGATGTTGATGTGGGCCTCGCCCCCGGGACTCATCCCCAAAACTGATACTGATGTGATGTGGGCATTGATCTTGTGACTTATCCCCAAAACTGATACTAATGTCGATGTGCCTTCATACCCGGAGTGCCAGACCCAGCAAAACTGATACTGAAGTGGGCCTCGCCCCCAAATTGATACTAATGTGGGCCTTTCCCCCAAACTGATACGGATGCGGGCCTTGCCCCCAAACTGATACTGATGCGGGCCTCGCCCCCAAACTGATACTGATGCGGGCTCGCCCCCAAACTGATACTGATGTGGGCATCGCCCCAGACTAATACTAATGTGGTCCTCACCCCCAGACTGATATTGATAATGTGGGCCTTGCCCCCAGACTGATACTGATGTGGGCCTCGACCCCGGGACTCATCCCCGAAACGATACTGATGATGTGATGGTTCATTTCAACATACTGTACTGCCTCTCACGAGATAATCCTGATAGCTAAACATATTTTTTTCCTCAACAGATGCTTCGCGTCGAAACCAGAGAACCTTCAAAGTACTTAATACACTCTTTCTCCGAATGAGTGATCTGAACTAGACTCCTAGTGTGTGTGTGCGTCAAGGTTCTTTCGCGGCTTAATCCTTAAGTAGGCCAACTCGATGACTTTATCTCGAAGAATTGGATCGGTGGGTCTAACCAACCTAGATGTCTTGATCATACTCTGTGATTTCTTCCTCATACTCAACATGATATGATTTTCTTTTTTTTTCTTTTGTCTCTCTCTTTTCTTTCTTTTCATTTTGAACTTTTATTTTTCTTTTTTCTTTTCTCTTTTCTTTCTTTCTCTTTTTCCGACACATCTACTCTTTAAGGTAGCATTTCTCCTCATGGTGGTCCTAATACTCGCCCATGGATAGCTTCACGTTTATCGGTTATATGTGGTCTATTTTTCTTTTTCTTTTCAAAGACTTTTTCTTTGTTTCCAATCATATCATATATCGTAGCATAAGTAAACCATGATGGACATCTAGGCAAACAGTCATTCACTGATCCGCCATCTCTTCAACTAGTCATCTTACCGACTACTCAGGCCTCTACTACTAAGATCCCTCTTGCTTTATGGCAAGAGGCCATGAAGTCCGAAATGGATTCCATGTACACCAACCAAGTTTGGACACTGGTTGATGCACTAGAAGGTGTAAAGCCTATTGGATGCAAATGGATCTTCAAGAAGAAGACCGACATGGAAGGCAATGTGCAAACGTACAAAGCTAGGCTTGTAGCGAAGGGGTATCGTCAACGACATGGTGTCGATTACGATGAAACTTTCTCACTCATTGCCATGATTAAATCCATTCGGATAATGCTTGCTATTGCTGCATATTTCGATTACGAGATATGGCAGATGGACGTTAAAACCACTTTCCTTAACGGAAACCTTTTGGATGATGTTTATATGCAATAGCCTGACGGTTTTATCGTGCCTAGACTTACAAACAAGGTTTGTAAATTGAATCGGTCCATTTATGGACTGAAGCAAGCATCGCGGTCATGGAACCAACGTATTGATGAGATCATAAAAGAATATGATTTCATTCAAAATGAGGATGATCCTTGTGTATATAAGAAGGTTAGTGGGAGCGCACTGACATTCATTGTCCTTTATGTTGACGATGTATTGCTTATGGGAAATGACATTCCCATGTTAACATCAGTGAAAACTTGGCTTTCATTAAAATTCTCCATGAAAGATCTGGGAGAAGCAGCCTTTATTCTAGGAATAAAGATCTACATGGATAGATCTAGAAAGCTGTTTGGACTCTCCCAGAGCACGTACATTGATAAAGTGTTGAAAAGATTCAACATGGATCAGTCCAAGAGGGGACTGTTACCAGTGTCACATGGCATCTCTCTATCTAAGGACATGTGTCCTAAAACTCAAGATGAGAGAAACAACATGAGTCGGATACTGTTCGCCTCGGCAGTCGGATCGATCATGTATGCCATGATATGTACACGACCTGATGTCTCGTATGCTTTGAGCATGTGTAGTCGCTATCAGGCCGATTCAGGTGATGGTCACTGGATGGCGGTTAAGAACATCCTTAAGTATCTTAGACGAACTAAGGATACTTTCTTAATTTATGGAGATGGAGAACTTGAGGTAACTAGGTATACCGATGCAAGTTTCCAAACCGATAAAGACGACTCTAAGTCGCAATCCGGGTACATATTTTATTTGAACAGCGGTGCAGTAAGCTGGAAATCTTCCAAGCAAGAGACTGTTGCTGATTCAACAACAGAAGCGGAGTATATTGCTGCAGCTGAAGCTGCAAAAGAGGCAGTTTGGATCCGTAAATTTCTAATTGGATTAGGAGTAGTTCCGTTAGCAGCTGAGCCCGTTCCATTATTTTGTGACAATAACGGGGCTATAGCGCAGGCTAAAGAACCACGGTCTCATCAATGATCCAAGCATGTTCTTCGATGTTTCCATCTGATTCGTGAGATCATACATCGTGGCGATGTGAAGATCGAGAAGGTCACATCAGATGACAACATTGCAGACCCGCTGACGAAAGTTATTTCACAGTAAAAGTTTGAGAAACATATACATAGTTTAGGTGTTAGATGCTTGAGTGACTGGCTATAGGCCAAGTGGGAGATTGTTAGACAATTATGACCCATAGCGTCACTGTTTGTAAAAGACATTGTGTTTTTATACAAAATTGACTATGTAGTATTGAAATTGCCTTTTATCATTTCGTAATTTATTTACTTTGATATATAAATGGTAAAAGTCCATATGGTTTTACCAAAAGGTGAATAACAAAAGGGCTCTCTACACTTTTGTAACTCATTCTTTTTCATTAGATGAAAAATAGAAAAACCCTAGAGAACTCCCTAAGGTGGCCGAAACTTGCTTCTCATTTCTCTCTTGGATTTGTTATCAAATCAACTAAAAGCTAGCACATTGGAAGTTAACAAAGGTGATAGGGAAACTACTCAAAAAGCTTGGAATCATCAAAAGGTTGGATCTTGGAGATCTTCCTCTCAAATTCTTAAAGCTCTATCCATTCATTGTAAGTTTATTCCGCATCTTATAATGATCATATTATATGTTTGTCATGCTTATTAGATCCTATGAATGTTCTAGGAACACTAACAATGGTATCATGAGCCTAATTTAAGCATGAAAATTTCTAGGGTTCTTGAACCTAAAATTTGGGGCTTGTATATTTTGAGCATAATTTTTTCAAATTGATGCTTTGAGTATGTTTACAACATTATAACTTAGAGTTATGCATGATTAGATTTGAAATAAATCAAAAGAAACAAAAATTAAAAAATGCTTACCATGGCCGAATGTGAACTATCCATACACTGTAGTTTTTTATTTTTTGTAACATGAAATAATATGTTTAGATGCATGTTTAAATGTTGATAGTTGGTTTAATTTGATTAGAATCAATGTCAATAATGTTTATGTTAAAATCAAAGTGCATGTTGGGCATGAAATGATGTTCTTAGGCTTCAATATGTCTCAAGCATGCAATGATGTGTTTTGGCTTTATTTTATGTTAAGCATGAATTATTGGATCAAGCATGATTAATTAAGTTAATTGATATTTTGGAATATTGAGTTTAATTAATTAATTATGGCTAATACACTTTAATTAAAATAATTGTGATATTTGGAATATTATAATTATGATAATATGCCTTTAAAATGAATTGGGCTAAAAGTGTGTATTTGGGCCTAATGGGCTTGGTTTGACCAAGTTTGATTTTGGACTTTTGGATTGGATCCAATTGGGCCCAAAACCTATTCCATGAAGTCCAAATACATCACTTGGCCCTTTAAAGGATTTAATTGGGCCTAATGGGCCTAAATTGATTTAATGGCAATAGGGTGATTCCTATTGGGCCTTGGCATTTTGGGTTTGATCCATTATGGCCAAAGCCCATGCCTTAAGAATCAATTAAAAGCCCATTGGACTTTAATTAAAATGACATTGGATGTTATTGGGCCTTTGAGACCCATCAAGATTGGATTTGGAATCCAAGTCTTTAAGGCAAATATATAAGTGTAAATATTTAATTTGGAATTAAATTAGAATTAGTATTGAATACAAATAAATTGGATTTAAGTTGTAGTTCGATATAATTCAAGAATACGTACTCAAAAGTATTTATTCTTAAACGAGTTGGACTCGCGCAAATCAAATCATTGTTTGAACATTGGATGGTCATTAATCAAAGATTAATTAATTGGATTAGATTGATTGAATAACATGTTTTGATTGAATACATAAATGTGTTGTATGTATAATGTATATCGGATGGATATTAGAAGGGCAAGGGTAATTTTGGAAATTGTAATAAATTTAGAATTTATTAAATTGGGTCTGCGTGTCCAGCCTTTAATCTCTTTACTCCTTGTAATTCTCTTCTCACCTATTCCCCTCAATGCAAATGAGGTTTCTTTATTGTATTTTGTAATTGGGTAGGAGTTAGAATAGTTCTAGTCGGGGAGAGGAAAGTGAGCGATTTGTTCTAGGAACAATCTGTTTAAATATTCATATGCATATCGTTATTAATTTACTTTTGCGCCTTATGATGTTTTAGAAGCATGCTTAAGGGTGTATGATGAGACCTAATCAAAGATAATAAATTGGATGCCAATTTACGCGAAAAACCCTCAAAAACATATTAAGCGTTTTTCCTTCCGTTGAGTGATTCTTACTCAAGATCCAAAGTTGGCATTGGTTTGTTGGCCAAAGTCAAGACCTTTGTCAATTGCGGATGTGTTTGTATAATGAAAGTTTTGTTCTATATCGGTGTCTTGTCCAAGTTGTGATTTGTTGGCCAAAGTCAAGATCACTTCTTGTCCATCGACATTGATTGCGAAGCTTTCCATGTCAATGGGTCACGCTTAACTGGAATCATTAAGCTTGTTGTGCCAAAGCCAAGGCTTAGTTGATTCAGAGGAAAAAGGTTAGGAAAATATATTGGCATATATACTGTATATATGTTTCGGACTTGGATGTCCACCTACCGGATCTAGGAATTGGATGAGATCCAATTGATCTTCGAGATCTACCTAGTTAAGTTTCATACAGCTTGTTGGCCAAAGTCAAGGTTGTATGTTATTTAACGGGATCCTAGACCACTAGGAAACTATGTTTCCCGAGTACTCGACAGAGGGTTAGAGGCTCGCCGAAAAATAGTGGGAGGCTAGTATTGAATTTGCAATTTCATTCAGATACTTAGCTTTACGTGCTTTCAAATAATTTCGTCAACCTTACTTTATTAGTTGGACTAATATATTGTTATTTTTCTATGTAACAGTTAGACTGTACCCATTATCGTTGACTAGATAGTTGGACTATTGTAGTCAAGATGACAGGCAAAGGAAATGTCCGCGACATTATCATGGGAGAAAATGTCTTTAAGGGCACGAACTTTGCAGATTAGGAAATGAACCTTAGGATTGTCCTAGGTTCAGAGAGGATGCTGTATACTTTACAAAGACCTCTTGGGCCTAAGCCCGGACCGAATGAGACACTTGAGCTAGAGCTTTGGAAGACTCACAGCGATGATTGTGACACAACTCAGTCCATTATGCTTGCTTCGATGACTCAGCACTTTCGTAGACAAAATAGGGACTTGGATCTTATAATATGTTAGCGAGGTTGCAAGATCTGCATCGCTCCAAGAGGATGCAGAGGTACGAGTTAGTGAAGAAGCTCTTTCGCTCACGCATGACAGAAGGCATGTCTGTTGAGTCCCACGTGGCACAGATGATTGCTGACATTGATGAGCTGGCCAACATGAGGATAGTCTTTGAGGCATAGATTACTGTGGATATGATCCTGGAATCTCTCCCCGATTCCTGGAGACAGTTCATCATAAATTATAATTTGATGAACAATAGTGATACTCTTGGAGAGTTACTGTCAACTCTCAAGGAGGCTGAGAAGGAGCTTCATAAAGGCAACAAGCGCGAGGCGCACTTTGCATCGACATCTCATGGACCTAGGGCTGGGCCCAAGGCAACTGGAGGTGTGCAAAAGAATAAGCATATTAAAAGGGGCAAGGCCAAAACGTCAAAGGCTTCTGGGAAGCCAAATGACAAATCTCAAGATGTTTGCCTACAGTGCAGCAAGCGGGGTCACTGGAAGCGTGACTGCCGCGAGTACAAGGCGCTTCAGAAGGAGATTAAAGCTGGCAAGGCACCGGCTTCGAGTATGTTTGTTATTGAAATAAACATGGCTACTTCTAGTTTTAAAAATTGGATTTTTGATTCTGGTTGTGGTACTCACATATGTACTGATGTGCAGGATCTGCAGATTAGCAGGAGACTGACCTCAGGAGAGATTGATCTACGCGTTGGAAATGGGACACCAGTCGTCGTTTTGGCCGTTGGCACTTTTGTTTTAGAACTCCCTTCGGGGCATGTACTTAAACTTTCAGACTGTTATTATGTACCTAGTTTGACTAGGAATATTATCTCTGTATCTTGTTTGACCCAATGTGGGTACACTTTTGTATTCCGAAACACTGGGTGTTTTGTTTATGAAGATGATTTTGAGATATGTTCAGCTGATGCTAATAATGGTCTTTATATTTTGAATATAAATCAATCTCAAACATATAATGTAACAAACAAAAGGCTCAAACTTAGTAACAAAGATGAAACTTACATGTGGCACTGTCGTCTGGGACACATTAACAAGACTCGCATATCCACACTTTCGAAGAGTGGGTACTTGGACGGATTTGATCCAAATTCATATGACGTCTGCGAATCTTGCTTATTAGGTAAAATGCATAAATCACCTTTTAGCGGTAAAGGTGTACGCGCCACCAAACTGTTAGCCCTCGTTCATAGTGACGTTTGTGGGCCCATGTCTAGCCAGGCTAGAGGTGGATTCGAATACTTCGTAACCTTTACGGATGATGCATCGCGTTATGGTTATGTGTATCTTATGACACACAAGTCGGAAACTTTTGAGAAATTCAAAGAGTTTCGACACGAAGTTGAAAAACAGACCGGCAAGAGTATAAAGACATTACGGTCGGACCGTGGTGGTGAATACTTGAGCAATGAGTTTCTAGATTACTTGAAAGAATATGGTATTCTTTCACAGTGGACACCTCCTGGAACACCGCAATTAAACGGTGTATCCGAACGGAGAAACCGAACTCTGTTGGACATGGTAAGGTCTATGATGAGTCGCACTGAGCTATCTATTTCCTTCTGGGGATATGCATTAAACAGTGCAGTTCTTTTTTTGAATAAGGTTCTGTCAAAGTCTGTACAACAGACACCATATGAGATATGTACAGGAAAGAAACCGGGTTTCTCATTCCTAAAGATTTTGGGATGCTGGGCATACGTCAAACGTTTGGAAGGTACCAAACTTGAGCCCAAATCGGATAAATGCCTATTCGTAGGATATCCTAGGGAAACCAAAGGATATTACTTCTATCACCCACGAGAGAACAAAGTATTTGTTGCTCTACATGCGGTTTTCCTTGAGAAGGAATTCCTAAATACAGTGGTTAGTGGGAGGAAAGTAGAACTCGATGAAAATCGGAGTGATACTGTTCCTGGCATAGAATCCTCAACGGAACAAGAACAGTCCATTCGGGATGAGACTGCACCACAATCTTCTATTACACAAGGACCGCGTAGGTCGGAGAGAGTCAGGAACCAACCTGAGAGGTATGGGTTTCTAATCTCACCTCATGTAGATATTAATCTCATTGAGGATGACGAACCGGCTACGTATGAGGAAGCGATACAAAATATCGATTCCGCTTTATGGCAAGAGGCCATGAAGTCCGAAATGGATTCCATGTACACCAACCAAGTTTGGACACTGGTTGATGCACCAGAAGGCGTAAAGCCTATTGGATGCAAATGGATCTTCAAGAAGAAGACCGACATGGAAGGCAACGTGCAAACGTACAAAGCTAGGCTTGTAGCGAAGGGGTATCGTCAACGACATGGTGTCGATTATGATGAAACTTTCTCACATGTTGCCATGATTAAATCCATTCGGATAATGCTTGCTATTGCTGCATATTTCGATTACGAGATATGGCAGATGGACGTTAAAACCACTTTCCTTAACGGAAACCTTTTGGATGATGTTTATATGCAACAGCCTGACGGTTTTATCGTGCCTAGACTTACAAACAAGGTTTGTAAGTTGAATCGGTCCATTTATGAACTGAAGCAAGCATCGCGGTCATTGAACCAACGTATTGATGAGATCATAAAAGAATATGATTTCATTCAAAACGAGGATGATCCTTGTGTATATAAGAAGGTTAGTGGGAGCGCACTGACATTCATTGTCCTTTATGTTGACGATGTATTGCTTATGGGCAATGACATTCCCATGTTAACATCGGTGAAAGCTTGGCTTTCATTAAAATTCTCCATGAAAGATCTGGGAGAAGCAGCCTTTATTCTAGGAATAAAGATCTACAGGGATAGATCTAGAAAGCTGCTTGGAATCTCCCAGAGCACGTACATTGATAAAGTGTTGAAAAGATTCAACATGGATCAGTCCAAGAGGGGACTGTTACCAGTGTCACAGGCATCTCTTTATCTAAGGACATGTGTCCTAAAACTCAAGATGAGAGAAACAACATGAGTCGGATACCGTTCGCCTCGGTAGTCGAATCGATCATGTATGCCATGATATGTACACGACCTGATGTCTCGTATGCTTTGAGCATATGTAGTCGCTATCAGGCCGATCCAGGTGATGGTCACTGGATGGCGGTTAAGAACATCCTTAAGTATCTTAGACGAACTAAGGATACTTTCTTAATTTATTGAGATGGAGAACTTGAGGTAACTGGGTATACCGATGCAAGTTTCCAAACCGATAAAGACGACTCTAAGTCGCAATCCGGGTACATATTTTGTTTGAACAACGGAGCAGTAAGCTGGAAATCTTCCAAGCAAGAGACTGTTGCCGATTCAACAATAGAAGCGGAGTATATTGCTGCAGCTGGAGATGCAAAAGAGGCAGTTTGGATCCGTAAATTTCTAATTGGATTAGGAGTAGTTCTGTTAGCAGCTGAGCCCGTTCCATTATTTTATGACAATAACGGGGCTATAGCGCAGGCTAAGGAACCAAGGTCTCATCAATGATCCAAGCATGTTCTTCGATGTTTCCATCTGATTCGTGAGATCATACATCGTGGCGATGTGAAGATCGAGAAGGTCGCATCAGATGACAACATTGCAGACCCACTGACGAAAGCTATTTCACAGCAAAAGTTTGAGAAACATAGACATAGTTTAGGTGTTAGATGCTTGAGTGACTGGCTATAGGCCAAGTGGGAGATTGTTAGACAATTATGACCCATAGCGTCACTGTTTGTAAAAGACATTGTGTTTTTGTACAAAATTGACTATGTAGTATTGAAATTGCCTTTTATCATTTCGTAATTTATTTACTCTGATATATAAATGGTAAAATTCCATATGATTAGTTCCGGATTGAGATGATATGAGACAGTATCAATCCATAAAGGGTTAATCATTAAATATCCCCTAGTCGTAGTATTATCGAGACTGGACATCGATAATGCGGAATAGAGTAGTATTGCACTTGTGCGCGTTGTGATGGCATAACGGCATAGTTCTCATATGTTTAAGTAAAGGATACTTATGCAAGTGCGATAGGAGGTTGTGTTTTACCGATGGTACGGAAAATAGCTTCGCTCTGGATAGACCCCGCGAAATCCCATTGGTAGTATGTATATGTGTCTATGGGAGTCCGCGTCAGGGTATGTGTATTTGGTCTTAACCTGAGACTTAAATCGCTAATACTTGCGACAATCGGTAAACTTTGGTTTTGGTCGTCCAGGGCTTTAACAGGTTCTGTGTACGCCTCTATTGGGTTTATCGAGAATCGTAGTGTATTGGATGTGATGTCAAGACGAAAGTATCACTTCAGACATATGGAGATGATGATCACGCAGGGATTCATAACTAGTTCTCTATTGTGTTGCAAACATCGGGATAATATGACAAGGTCATGATTATCCGATTCAAAGAGACTAGTTGTTTGATATCTGATATGTGCTTCATACGGGGCAGACACTATTCCAGCCCCAGGCCTAGCACGTGACATCTGATACTGGATCGCAATACGAGATACTAGGTATTCTACGCCTGACATAGATTATATATTCCAGTAAGAATATTTCTGGAGAATTGGGTAGGCACGGTGTTTTGCTAGAAGCCAACCATATCTTGTAAATCGGTAAGCACGTGGTACGAGGTACTCACTTTATCGGATAGTCCGATAACCGGATTTACTGCCAACATATCCAAAGATCTCTTGGGTCGCTTCATAAAGATTCACCGATGACAGTTGACCTAAATTAGAATTAATCTGGGATTAATTTAGAGAGAGAGAATTAATTTGAGATTAATGGGGCTTTATTTAATCTGGGATTAAATGTGTTCAGTAGAGAAAGAACGCGATTAATTTGGAATTAATCGGTAAAATAAATTTAATAGTTAAATTTGATTTTTCTATTTAATTTATTCAAATGGGCTAAAATTAATATATCGGATATATTAAAATGAATTGGATTTCATTACGAGATTAAAGTCGGACTTTAATACGAACGAACGAGTTAATTTAGAATTAATTCGCAAATGACGTTCGTAATATATTTGTGAGGCATCGATATGTAATTTAATTAGATTTAATTATTTAACGACGGAAGTTCGTTTAATCGGATTAAAC
The DNA here is from genome assembly GCA_019454045.1 of Zanthoxylum bungeanum. Lineage (NCBI taxonomy): Eukaryota > Viridiplantae > Streptophyta > Magnoliopsida > Sapindales > Rutaceae > Zanthoxylum > Zanthoxylum bungeanum. Next base: position 49,877 of record SKCR01041313.1, on the reverse strand, counting down.
GGAACCGAGCTGCAGCAAATGTTCGTAGAGATATTTGAATTTTGAATTCAAATTTGTGGAGCCCATGTGTGGTAGGTGTACCTACCACCCAACTACCTTGTTTTACTTTTTGAAAAACCATTTACCCACACCTACCAGGTTTAGGGTAAAAGTGAAATGGTTTTACCAAAAGGTGAATAACAAAAGGGCTCTCTACACTTTTGTAACTCATTCTTTTTCATTAGATGAAAATTAGAAAAACCCAAAGGAACTCCCTAGGTGGCCGAAACTTGGTTCTCATTTCTCTCTTGGATTTGTTTTCAAATCAACTAAACGCTAGCACTTTGGAAGTAAACAAAGGTGATATGGAAACTACTCAAAAGCTTGGAATCATCAAAAGGTTGGATCTTGGAGATCTTCCTCTCAAATTCTTAAAGCTCTATCCATTCATTGTAAGTTTATTCCGCATCTTATAATGATCATATTATATGTTTTTCATGCTTATTAGATCCCATGAATGTTCTAGGAACACTAACAATATCCTCACTCAATTTATTCGGAGGCTCTTCACGCCTTACATTCTCAGAGCCTCCCCCAGCACGGAGCACATCCATATTAGCCATAGCAGCAGTCAAAGCTTGTAATTGTTCGGTAACCTTGGTGAGACCATTCTCCAGCTGATCCATGCGAGATACCTCATTTTCTGATCCACACATATTTACTGACGGCCTTTTGATAAGTCTCCCCTCTTCCCTAACCCAGCGGGAATCTATGGTGTCTCTTTTAAGATCATGTGTTAGCGTGTATGGGTCCAATGTATGTAACATATAAGCCCATTAAAATTTTTCACTAGTTGGCCCATTATCTTTTTAAAGTATTCAATCACACTATTGCGCGGTGCAAACTTGTCCCAGTTGAAAAGGCCCAACAGTTTACACTTTGCGATAACATGGCTAAACAATTTCAAATGATAAGAGGCCCAAACATAAAATGGCCCATCGATATTTTATAAGCCTTTGGCCCAATTGTCAAAGGACACGAACTCATCCCAGTTTAAATGGCCCAACAAGTTCACATCCCTTGACAAGAAGTCCAACTGGATCCAAATGACAATGGTCCCAAACATAAACATAAGGAAATGATTTCGACCAGTTCTATGACTAAGGTTCACATGTGGGTTTACGGGAGTGCGGACAAAGGCTCTCACTGATGAAGGATTGCTCACAACTAGGACTCCCCACTCAAGGGTTCGAGCGACCAAGTGAGCGCACCTTTTTTATACCTTATGGTACGTGCCAATAAGTTATAGTGTGTTACTAACTGTCAAATGGATTTCCCATTATAGATTACCCAGAGAGAGAGTGGAGCGAACTTTCTTAAATACCCAAGTCTTTTAGGCTCTGATCGCCTTGGTGACAGGAATAAACAACGAGTTCTCCAAATTAGTCTGCCACAACAAGCTACAGGTAATGATTGTCTAGGTGCCTTCACAGCTTTTCCTTATAGAAAGGTAGTGAATGAAGGAAGACACAAAACCATCACCTAGCCTTAACAATGCCTTTGATTGAACTCCCTCAACCCACTATAGACACAGTTAACTAAAGCACAAATCACAATCACTACAAGACATTATTTCGAGCCGATTCTCTATCCCAAGTGGAGTCGCCAGATTGTAGGACACAGAACTTGACGACGCATGCTGTTCTAGGCTCACGGCCTAGTTGGGAGTACGGAGTAGCCCTTGGGGGACTAAACCGGAGAATAATGGAGTCGCCACCCAGTGTGAACCGGGAAAATGATTTAAGGCCGCACTCACCCCTCGTATGGGAAGACCTCAAACCGTTGGGTTTGGAATTGTCCCTTACTTATGCCACTTGTAATGAAATGATTTGTGCAATAATTTAATCGAATCTACGCAACATACATTTCCAATAGTATTCTATTTCTAAGTTCACATACATATCTAAGTTTGCATATAACCTATATCTGAGTTTACATGCATAAAAGTAAATCGAAATAACGGCAAACATATAATTTCATAAGCACATTATATTTATGAATACAGAAACACAAGTAAATAATAATGGTACAAGCATGCATAATAGAGAGAGACAATTAAGTGTATAATGTAAAGAGATAATTAAAGAGGCAATTATACATCGAAATAAATGTGCAATGATGCGATACAGAAATGAGATAGATAATAAGGATGAAAGAGGAGAGGTGCGACATATGCCTACATGTACTATCAAATGTACTTGGTCTGGCGCGGCGAAACATCGTGACAAAGGTAGCCCTTAGGCTTTTCATTCCTCAAAGTGGAGGGCCTTTAATCCAACTCAGTTTGCCCATGCGCATTACACTATGATGCATGATTAAACAAAGAGATGTCATATATAAAGAAAATAACGGAATAATAAAAGGCACGGCAAAGTATCGTGGTAAAGGTAGCCTTTTAAGCTTTTTTTTTCCTCAAATAGAGAACCTTTAGGCCAACATAATAAGCTCATGCACATTACATTATGATGCATAATTAAACAAGGAGATGGCATACAGAAAGCAAATAACGGAATAATAAAAGGTGCGGTAAAGTATCGTGGTAAAGGTAGCCTTTTAGGCTTTTCTTCCCTCAAATAGAGAACCTTTAGACCAACGTAATAAGCCCATGCGCATTACATTATGATGCATGATTAATGAAGACAACAATAATATAGGACTTCATATGCTCGATTGAACATATCTCACATTCGATTAAACATACTTCGTCCGGCACGGTAAAATGTCATGGCAAATGTAGCCCTTAAGCTTTTTATCCCTCATGATGGAGGACCTTTAATCCAACTTGATTTGCCCATGCGCATGACATTACAATGCATAGAGAATAAAGAAAACAATAATGTAGGACTTCGTATGCTTGATTGAACGTATCTCACATTCAATCAAAAATACTTCATCCGGCGTGGCAAAACGCCGTGGCAAAGGTAGCCCTTAGGCTTTTTATCCCTCAAAATGGATGACCTTTAATCCAACTTGATTTTCCCATGCGCACTATATCATCAATACATAAACAAATATCGTACATAAAGTAGTGATGGAATATAAAATGCTAATAATAGACGAACAAGATAAAATAAAGTAAAATATATGCCGTTTACTCTAGTGGTACGTGGAGTTTTTTCCCAAGTACAGACCGCACTACCGTCCATTCGAATTCGGCTATGGAATTTACGTCTGGGTTTTCATCCGATATACCACAAGAGACGAAACATTTTCCATTCATCCAATAGCCATAGCATTCATTAATCAATGATACCCATGCACAAAAATATTAATAGAATAAAAGAAATAAGCCGAAATAAATGAAGATGGTGTGCCCTCAGGTCTAACCTCTTTTGTCGTCTATCGGAAGTGCGGTATGCGGTTGTTGGAAAGGTTGATGCTCCGTTACTCCTCTGGTTCACTGGTTCAACGTTTTCCTTCGCTATTTCACTGTTCGGGCTGCGGTTTTACTCCGTTTTATGGCTGTTTCTGATTACGGTTTTAGTTTACTATTTTACGGTAATGCGGGACTGTTTTGGCTTGGGGTTTGTAGATTTTACGGGGTAGTTTCTGGACTGTTTCAAGAGCTGTTCCGTGAGGTTTTCGGACTATTTTTATCATAGTTTTTGTGACTTTTACTGGGCAGATTTGAGGGGCAGAATTCTGTGGATTATGGGCAGATATTTCAGGCACTGCATAGGCTGTTTTCGGTGGTTTATGGGCAGATATTTCAGGCAGTGCAATGGTAGAATTCAGTAGTTTTGCGGCAGTTTGAGGGGTTGCTGGAGGTTAGTTTGTGCATTAATTTGAGGGGTTGCTGGAGGTCAGTTTGTGCGCTGATTTGAAGGGTTGCTAGAGGTCAGTATTTGTGGCTTAAAGGAGGCTATTTGTAAGGGCAGTGTTTTAGGCATTGAAAGCTGTTGAGTGATGGCAGTGAAAGGGGCAGATGACGTGTTGAGTGGCTATGTGAGAGGACGTGTTGAGTGATGGCATTCAGGGAGGGTTTTTGAGCCGAAGACTTTACGTGAATGGGTTAGTGAAGGAAGACAGAGGAGGCTTTATGTGAATGATGCTGCGTGAGTGGCATGGGTTGTATCTGTGAGTGGAGTGCAAGATGTCACTTTGTGGGGTGTGTTTTAGGAGAGTTTTGTAATTATTGTTCACATGACCTTTGTTTAGTTTGGTTGCAGTGCTGTTTTGTTGCTATTGAGTGGCTTCTTTTTGGTTGTTGCCGTGAGGAATATAAGGATTCAAAAGTGTTTTGTGGGCGAGAGATGTCTTAGGTACTTGGCTTACACGTTGCTTGGTGGAGATGAGGCAAGATGAAGATAGAGAGGACTGTGTGCCGAGATGAGCGATAGGCCGACACCTCTTAGGGTTTGGGTTATTCTTTGTTTTTGATTTTTTTATGAAGTGTCGTGAGAGTCTAGAGCCAAGGGAGTTTAGGGTTTTGTGTTATTTTATAGTGATGTATTAGGGTTATGCATGGGTTTTGAAAAGGAAACAAATCAATTAAAAGAGAGATGTGTTTAATTAGTTTATAAAGGGAAACAATTTGTGTAATTTTGGTGGGGAATATCTTTAATTTGGTGAGTGATTTATTTAATTGAATTTAAATCTTTGGTAATTAGGAAGGTGATTTATTTATTTTGATATGAGATTTAATTAATTTAATTTAATTGGATTTATTTTAATTTATGTTTTAAATATGTTTTAATTATTTCTTGGATTGGGCTGGGTGAGATGGGCTAAGAATGTGTATTAAAATAGAGGTCCAACAAGCGAACCCGAAGCGAAACGAGCGAATTAAGTCCAACAAAAATTTCAATTCTTGACTCTTCCCTTCCGACGTCCGTTTCCCGTGACTTCCACAATTTAAAGAGGTAGTGTCTCCATGTGAGACTCATCATTGGGACTTATATGTAAAAATACAGTGTCTACACTCCTATCACACTTGCATAAGCATCTAATACTTAAATATATGAGAACTATGTCGTTATGCTCCCACAACGTGCACAAGTGCAATACTAGTCTATTCCGCATTATCGATGTCCAATCTCGATAATACTACGACTAGGGATGTTTAATGATTAAACTCAGTGGATTAATATTGTCTCATATCTTATAATCTGGAACTAATCATAAGGACTTTTATCACTTTATATTTAAGTAATCCAATTACAAAATGATAAAATAGCAATTTCCATAGTCACATATTTAATTTGTACAAAAATCATAATGTCTTTTACAAATAGTGACGCTATGGGTCATAATTGTCTAACACCTCCACACTTTGATGTCATGTATGTCATGACCTTTCATTGTCTGGCCTCTAGATGTTCGTTGAGTGTGGACCGATGCACTCAGTAATCAAGTGCGAAACAAGATATTATCCATATGCCCATATGTGTAGCATAAGGGGTTTAGGTATCCATGTGAGTAAAGTCACGATTCTTAAATATTTGGCCAAAGTCCATCACCTAGGGTGGATCACATCAGTTATGAAGAATCATGGATATGTCGACACGAGATATGCGCTTTAGAAACTTGACGGTATATTCTATGTTCCATGGCACAACTCTGATAGCCTACGACGGAGGGATTGTTAAACATACGTGATGACCTCGAATTGTATAGTTCAGAAAGGTCGTTCGTGTTCTTCACAAATTCGGAGGTGGCAGAATTACATACAAATTAGCTAGGCTTATATGATGAACATGTCTGAACTTAGTGAATCCCAATATGAAGTGTACTCGTTGAAAACTTAGGTAGATGATTAATTTTGATAAAAGATAATATTCAATATTATAATTATCAACTAAGATAATCGAGTGTTATTGGATAATATTGATTATTTACTTTGACCTTATTAGATTAATTGGATTAATTCAATAATGACACAATGACTTAATAGTAAAATCATAATTATCTTTATCATTTGAGGATATCATGGTGATTGTAAGTATGTAATAATATGTGGTTTTGGCTTGATTTAATTGGATTAAATCAAAATGACAAATATTTAACTAATTCATTTCCTAATCTTTGTCTTAATTTAATTGGATTAATTATAATGGTAGACAATGGGATTAGTTATAGCTAATTATACATATTTGGACAAATTAATTAAGTTCACCTAAAAGTTGATTACAACTTTTATTAATTAAAATTACCTAAATTTTGCTATAAATAGCAAGCTTTAGGAAGGTTTTAATTAAGCAAAGCAAAATTTTAAAAAGCTAAATACAAATAAGTATTAGAGAAATTAGCCTAAGTTAGAGAAGTATTTAGAGAAGCTTTGTGTGGTCTCTACAACATTTCATCTATGATAAATCAAGATTGGATTTTGGGGTGAAGCTTGCTAGCATTGGAATCAAGAAGGGATCTTGGAGTTAAGCTTGCAAATCCTTGGAAGTTCTCCAAATATTTCAACAAAGAAAAGTAGATTGGATCTTTCAATCAACTTTACTAGGTAAGTTTGATCTTCTCCAAAAACGATATTTTTCATTAGTAAGACATATAGTGTTGAATTATATATTAGATACATAATATTAAAATTAGGCTAATTAACTGTGTCAGGATTCTTAGGAAGTATAAATACAATATGTTGTAGTTGGTGCTCGGCGCGCCAAATTTATTGTATTTATTATTAATATGATGTACATTTTATTTTGTTATGAATAAAATTAAGTAATTTTCATCAATATATTTTATTATATGGTAAAAGCGTGAAAGACTTTAGAATGAATAATTGTGACATAATTGAAAAAGCGCCGTAATTGTTACTGAGAGATGTCACACTATAATTCATTCTTAAAATGTTCCTATTCAAGGTATACATATATGGTCAGTTAGTAAACCTGTGAGACCGGTACGTGTCGTATATTAGAATTGTTCTAATGGTTTGTCTCAGTAAATCATGAGTCTTGGGAAACTCATATAGACACGTAGTTATTTATTGGATAAATACTGAACGGCTCATTTGAAGATTCCTGATAGATGATACACTAATGTCAATAGGAATCTTTACGAGTCAAATAGCATATTAGCTCATTTGACTTGTGATACCACTGTGGATATGTGAGATATCCTCCGCACATTGATGACAGTCATGTCAATGATCTTTTAAGATCATACCTCCGCCTGTTCGTTGGGTATGGACTGATACTCACGATATCCTGTAATGTATCCAGAGAGGATCTGTCAGTCCCCGTGTATGGGATTTAGGTATCTAATTTGTGATTCATTGAAATCATTAATCAATGTATGATTCAGAAACGAGTTCCAAATATTTATTGAAGAATCATAACTATGTCGCGACACTTGAATTGTTCATAGCGAAGATTTGATGTTTAATATATATCTCCGGAATAATTCGGAAACCTATGACAGATGGATTATATATATGCAATGACTTCGAATTGGATGGTTCAACTCGATTATCTGTGGTCGTCGTAATTTATGAGTGGACAAATTACGGACTTGGAAATGGTTTTCATGACAAATAAACTTGAACATAGAGAGTCACACAGTATAAAGTGTACTCGTTGAGCACTTGGACAATTAATTATGGATAATTCGGATTATTCATAATTTTCACAGCGTATTAAATAATGTATTTGTATACGATACATAATTTAGATTAGATACACATTATTAACCAATTAATTTTGACACTTTTTATTATTAATAATAATTAATTATTTTTAATTAATTATTATTAATAAAAAATGGAAGAATATTTCTTGGAATATTTCTCCAAGTATTTATTTTATTTTTTGTTAATAATTAAAATAAATTGATTAATTTATTTTAATTAAGAATATTACAAGGAATATTCTTGATTTTTGGCAAAATTTGATTTGCCAAACCATGTGATATGACACATATTTTTTTATTAATAAAAATATCAAAATAATTATTTAATTTGATAAGATTAAATTGTGTCAAATTTTAGCCATGAAAATTATTATTCTTTGGATTAAAAATAACCCAATTTTCGAAAAATGGGTATAAAATTCTATATAAATGAAGTTGTTTCATTTTTGTTAGGGTTTTAGCCATTCTCATGTGTTGAGAACAAAAAGAAAAAAGGAGTTAGGGTTGATAACAAAAACAACAACACCAAGGAAGAAGAAAATTGAAGAAATTGGAATTTGAGTTAAGGTAAATTATATTCCTCATTCCTAATTTCTAATTTTTTTTTTGTTTCCTAAGCATGCAAAGTATGTATCAGATATGTATATTGCATTTTTTATTCACATATGTATTTTGAATATATATTTGGTGCAATATTTGGTGTTGGTTGTATAATTAAACTTAATGTTTTCTTATTAAGCATGTGTTAAAAGATTAATTAGTGAATTAATATAAAAATTTTAATTGCCATTCTAGAGTGATGTTGCCACTCAAATGTTGCCTGGAATTGTTCTTGTAATTTTATATTTTGGTTATTAAATTTGGTATAAGTTAATTGGATTAATTTGTGAATAAATTGAATTTTGGCTTGAAAATTTGACAAAAATAAAAATTGGATCAGATCTGGTTTTGGATGTTAAATCAAAATATTTTTAACTTAAAAATATGTTATTTGGATGATTTTGGATGTGTATTGGGTAGTGGATAAATTCCGAAAATTATTCTGGGAGCGAAAATACAAGAAAACGGTGAAATTCACGTCGAAATGAGCTCGTCGAGTCGCGGCTGTGAAACCAGCGAACTTGCCACTGTTCGGACAGCCCAAGGGCTGACCGAACACTGCCCAAGTGATCGGGTTGGCCGGGCTTGGCGGTTGGTCAACCGATTTGACCGTTTGCCCGTTACTCTTAGTATTTATCGAGAAAAATATTTTCGAAAAATATTTTCGTAAATAATTATTCTTGTTTCGAAATATATTATGTTATTAATGTTAATAAATAATATATATAAACTTATTTGAGTGAATTAAAAATATTTGATATTATTAATTTGCTTCTCGAAAAATTTTAAAATGTATATAATAATTTTCACCTTCCACTGTGCCCTTCCGCTGTGCTTACCCCTATACAATATGCTAGTAATTGGGTCAAAATATTTATGTTAGACATAAACATAAAATTAAAGTTTGGAACTCTAAAGCTTAGAGCTATGACTACATTCTAGAATCACTTGACCATCTTTGAGTAACCTAGAATTGTTCACGAGATATTTTTTATTGGGATTCTAATTTTATTTGTGTATTGGATTCAAAAATTTACGCTAGTGCGTATTTAGAATAAATTTATGTTTTTGTAAAAATATTGATATACTATAACATGTGTTGATGTTGGTTTTGATGTTAAAAATTAATTTTAGGTATTTTTGAAGTGTTTAGGGAGACCTGGAAGCAATTAGGATAATATATTCACGAATAATAAAAATAAATCAATACATTTATCCCTTGTAATACGAGTCTCGTGCATCGCGTGGGTCATCAACTAGTTAATATATAAAAGCTGAAGTTCATACTTTCGATTTAGCATGTCCATTCTAATTCCTTTAGTCCTGATGATGTCCACTTATGTAAATGAGTCATTTCACATTTATTGCATCCCCAAGTCATTAATTTTTGCTATTAAGTTTTTAACTTAAAAATAAATTTCTTTAGTAAGTGAAGAGTTTTTCAATATTCGATTAATTAAAACATTGCCGTTTTTGTTTCAATTTCAACATTTACAAACCTAAATCTGATTTTGATTTCTTATTCAAATATATATTTGTTTCACGTCCCCATAAAATTTTTTTTTACAAAAAAAAAAAATGCTCTATTTATATTTTTAAATATGTTACCGTAATATTATAACATTATTTTATATGTTTAATTAAGTGGTAATTACAAATAATGTGAACACACAACTCCATGTATTATTTAAGAATTTTTTGTTAAAAAAAAATAATATGAATTACAATCTATTCATAATAACAAGATTAAGCTATTATATTTATCGCTTATGATACGAACCCCAAACATCACACAGATTGTTATCTAGTTAAAATAAAGTCCTAAACTCATTCTAATATAATGGCATCATTATCTTCCCTTCGCGTGACCCATTCCAACGTAGTTACTGAAATACCTATAAAAAATAGCAACAAACCAAATTCTATACCCAAGAGGATGGTGAATTGGGTTACGGCTAAAATATGCGGAATAAAAAATCTTTGCTGATTATAACTAGATTTTCCGATTAAGCCTTAGGTCAATTTTCTCTATTGCAATAAATAACCTATATACAAGTTTCTAATATATAAGCATATAAATAAATCAAACTTGTAATGTAAAAGTTAAGGGATAGAGAAAAACAACATCGAGATTTATAGTGGTTCGGCCAACAATGCTTACATCCACTCCCCCAAGGCGCGCTTGAAGCTTTTCAGTAATAACGAGTTTTCGTGGCTCACTTGCAACCAATATTTACGTAAGGTGCACTCCGAACCTTTACACTTTGAGTTTTCTACGTTGGCTCACTCGAAAACCTTTATAATTACCCAAACAACGGATTTCACAAACAACAAGTATTTTGTATAAAGAAAATATAAAACACACTTGGGCACTCATAATGATAAAGAAGACTGTGTGAGTTGGTTACTCAAATGATCAAAGCTCAATACTAATGTGTATGGAGGTGTAGTGTGTGTGAGCTTTTATGAATGAGTGTATAAGATTAAGAAGCTTTATAAACACTCTTGTTTTTGCTCTATGAGATGTTATAAAGGTTGTGTATTATGTCTCATGTATGGAAAAAATGAATTGGGGCTTCAATTTATAGTAAAATGCAAGACAATCTCCAACAACCCTTTCTGAGACCGGTATGCCGATCTCCAACAGATTTATTACCGTTTGAAGAACTAGCCGTTAGACCGGTATGGTAACCAGTATTAACACCGGTATGGTTTGGCCCGGTTCCAGAATATATGAAAAATTCATCTCTAACCGGTATGATGACCGATATGTAACCGGTATGTCTGTCTAGACCGATATGAGACCGGTATGGTGACATGTATGCTTGTCTTAGTAAGTTTCTAATGACTAGTCAATCATGACAGCACTCGATATTTTGGCCATAACTTTCTCTACATAAACTAGACACATATATCTATCTTCTGTAAAAAATTCAGCTTCAAAAATATTAAGATGATTTTTATGGAATTTTTTTAATGTGACATATATGCAGAAAACGTATATCTGAAAATGTTGTAGTAAAATGGCTCTAGCAAAAGTTCTATATATCGGGATTGTGTTTCGTTTGAACCGCAACAAACTAGAGACACATATCTATCTACCATCTAATGTTTAATTCAATCGTTTGCTAGTTTTTCAAAACCATTTTCCGATGCACTTATGCATTGAAGTTCATTTTGGTGCAAATAAAGTGTAAATGATTTTTTAAGTATTCTAAGCCATTTTAAATGCAAGTGATGTAAAATATATGATTCGTAAGAGCTTTAGATCATTTAAATAAACTCACTTACAATTAGATTTAGCTCTTAATCATAATCTTCATCTTCATCTTGCTTGGCTATTGCTTTGGGATTTCCATCTTATTTTTGGCTCTTTATCATCTTTGTTCTTTTGATCATCTTATAACTTATTTTAGCTCTTCATCAATATTTTGACTTCATTATCATCTTTTTGTAATATCCGTTAAAGCATGTCGAAGTCTTCACTCTCGTTGCATCATCAAAATCAGTTACGTGACTGTGTCGCTAACAGTTACCTCTCTCTCTTGCATGTTTCATAGCCGACTGAACAACATGTAACACTAGGTATTATTTTATAAATTTATCAAATTATGCAACCAAAAAAAAATGGTTACTTAATTAAGGCTATCAATTCATCGTGTATTAATTAATCCAGATTTTACTAAATAAGTATATATGCTTCTCGTTGTTTCACTTCTCTTTATCTTGCTCTAGTTATCGCAGTTTCCTGGATTTTGGCTTTTCTATGTTTTTTTTTTGGTTCTTTTTGTAGCTTTCTATCTGGAGGTAGGTACTATTTCCTTTATTGAATTTTCTCTTTATATTTATCGGATGATATTTTAACGAAATTAATATCTTTTAATTTTAATTATTGGTTTTGTGCTTTTTCCTACTTGCATATCATTGTAATATATTATGACTCCTTTCTTTTAATAATAGTCTTTCTCTTGATGGTTTGCTGCTGGCTAAACTTTTGAATGCTAATTTATTTGGGATATAAGTGTTGGTTGTATGTCATAGATCCAATAGGGATAAATATGTAATTTTATATTATTATATTGATTAATAAAATTTAGCAGTTTATTTATAAGTATTATCCATAAGTAATTTTGACTAATTAAATTAGTTTAATTTATGAGATCCAGTCATTCTTAAATGTTCCTTATCGTAGGATTATCAAAGCATGACATTGATAGATCCAATTTAGATCGATATATATTATGTCTGCTTCCTTATCGAATGAAGGTAGCTGATATCATAAGCTACTAGTGAAAGTATTCACTTAATCTAACATATGGATGCTTGTTCGAGAACAAGTACATCGAACTGACCCGCTTGAGAACCCTATGAGATTTCTTTTTGTAAAGATAGTATGAATGATCCTTAGACTTGAGGTCTCCATGGTATCTTGTATGTGTATCATATATGCTGTGATATTACACCTCCGTAGTCCATAGCGAGATTGCTTAAAGAATAATGATCGGGTAATATGAAAAGCGTACGAAGATAGTGAGTGATCAATAAAGGATTCGCCGCTCTGGATAACATAGAGTCGATATCCCAAGAGATGCGATTTGACATAAGTGATAATATAAGTCCATGGCCATGGCGAGTTCTGAAAGGAGTTTCAGAAACTCTATATATATATAATCAGCTTAAGTCAATGTTCTAATAGCCATGATTTAATAGAGTAGACATTTTCCATACTCTAGAATCTTCGGCGGGATCTGTATAAAGCGAAAGAATTGAATCATACAGAATTGTATACGGAATAGGTTTCACTAAAGTTTGTATTCTTTCTTAATTGGGGATCATGATACATTGCTAAATGTCGCTTGATCAATAGAAAATAGTTTCTTAATTAAGGAGTTAATTGAGGATAAATTAATTAAATTAATATATCTAGACTTATGAAGTCTATAACTATCTCCATTTTCAACATAAAGAAGAATTTAATGGGTCACACACTTTAAAGTATTGAGAAGTTAATGATAAATTATGTAGATTTAAGTTTTAGAATTTAAATGTTAAGTTCTTAAACTTTGAGAAAAATTCGTAATTTTAGAAATTATGGATAAAAATAGAATTCTGGAAATTTTAGGGCCAAAGTGAAAATATGAAAATTAGGGGTTGTTTCGTAATTTCCAAAAGTGCATGGCTCATTTTGTAATTTCCAAAAGTATAGGGGTTGAAATGTAATTTAACAAAATATATGTATTAAATTATAATTTCATATTTATAGTATTATAATTTGATTAGAATTGATAAATTTAATTTAATTAATTAAATTAAACAAAATAAGGATAATAGTTGTTTATTTAGGATAGATTAGAATTCCTATTTTAATAGGATTAAATCTTATCATATTAATTCTAATTTGATTGGAATTAAAACAACTCAAACTAAAATCTATAAATACCCTTATTATGCTTGCAAATTATCAACGAAATAAGTTTGGTGAGAAACGGATCAAAACCTGAGCATTGGAGAGAGAAATAAATAAATTTGATTTATTTCAAAAGGTTTTTGTTTTAATAAAAAAGTAAAAATTCTTCTTACTCCCAAAAAATCCATAAATCATAAAACAAATCTCTTTTCTTAAGCTAGCACCAAAAAAAGACACTTATATAATCTTGGATTTGAGAAATCCAAACTCTCAGCTTTGTGTGGATATAGTTGGAGGCCAAACGTGTGGGTGGCTCTGAAGAATTTACGAGGAATACTTAAAGGTTTAAGGTAATTTTTTATTTATGTTTCATAATTAAATATATTATCATGAAGCATGAAAATTAATTAAGATATTGGATGGGAAATTTATGTTTAAAATTGAAAAAATTTTAATTTTCCGACGCATATCGTATGCTAGATTTCCAACAGTGGTATCGGGAGCCTAAATTAATTTGCATGCTTTTGATATGATTTTATGCGTATTGTACTGATTATGTTTAAATTCATGGGACATGATTAAGTTGAGATTAATTGAAATTTGATTTAATTGAGAATTAAATCAAATATGTAAAATAAATTTAGATATATTTATTATATATACAACACGGCACTGTTCTTCAAAATTGAAGGACAGACCGTGTGACTCTGTTTCCAGACTGCTCCATACGTGGAGAAAATCTTTTATGCAACAGTGGTACCACGTCATCCATGCAACAAACCAATCATCCACTGCCACGCGTGCTAAAAAAGTAAAAAATAACTAAAAAATAGGTAAAAAAACTCTACATGTCAGTGGATGATTGGCTTGTGGTACCACGTCACCCATACCACTGTTGCACTAAAGAATCTCTCTCATATGTGACGCCTGTCTTAGGGTTGCTGACGTCAGCGCACAGAATGCTGATGTCAGCAATCGAAAAAATAGAATTTTTAAAAAAATTAATTTTAAATAAATTTGATTTATATTAAATTTAATTAAAGAATTTAATATTATTTCAATTAATGTATCCTAATACAATTAAAATTTATAAAGAAATAAAATTTTAATTGGATTATGAATTTATCTCTAAAATAAATTGAGTAACCTAATAAGATTAGGATACAAATTAAATTTGAATAATTTCTAATTAGATTAAAAATCTAGAATTCAAATTTATATGATACATTTTATCTTAAATTTCAATAAAGGAAATTATTTCCTATTAGAATAGTGATTCTAGTTATGAAATTTTAATGAAGATTAAAATTATATTCTAATAAGATTAGTCCCAAAACAATTAAACATAATAAAATAATATCATAAATTTATCCAATAAGATTGGATAATAAAATATTATGAATATTTTAAAGAAATTGTGATGAACTAAAATACATTAGATGTATAAATAAGAAACCTAATTTAAATAGACTTGGAATTTAGCTATCTGGTTGATTAATGCATGTCAAGCTGGTTCTGTCAAAAGGGCGATAAGAGCCTAAGAAGTTTGGGTTTTAAGTGGGACCGCTGTTACCCCTCCACTCTTCTGGGAATCTAACTGGTGCATTATTTCATTTAAAATGCTGTATTCTAAAGTTTAAAATAAATTAAAACTAAAATCCATCTTTATAATTTAAGTATATAACATTGCCTTCTATTATTATAATCAAAACCAGAACTCTTTGTTATTCTTGATTACTTGGCCCTCGTCAAGATCAAGTTTAACATCAAATATGTTTAAATTATAAATAATGGTTTGACATAATCAAAATATTTGATGAGTTGGCTTTCGTCATGATCATTTATTTTGGAGGAAAAAGTTAAGTTTCATATTGGATATGATGAATTGTCATAACATGAGTTATCAACTTAACGATCTATGAGTTACATGAAATGTAATTGGTAATAAGTACCTACCCAATTGAACTTAAATAAAGTGATTAATCCCCGTTGTCATTTTATTTTAAGTAAAATGGGATCATAGCCCACGATAATTTTGTCACTAAGAGGGTTGACAAAATTCAAATAAAATAGTGGGAGTAACCATTAGATTAAAAGTCCAAATCTCTAATGGTTTATATCAATGCAATAAATCTAATCAAAATTATATATTCTTCATATAGATTTCCAAACAAAACATGAGTAGCAATATCTCCTTCCAAAGCATACTTGATGCAAATAAATTGACTGGACCTAACTTCACGGATTGGTACTGTAACCTAAGAATTGTTCTTTGGCAAGAGAATAAGGTTTATGTCCTGGAACATAGTGTTCCACCAGAACCTGCCGAAGATGCAACACAAGAGGAATATAATGCTTGGTTGAAGCATTATGATGATAATGAGCAGGCAGTATGTGTGATGTTGGGCTCAATGTCATCAGAATTACAAAAGCAACATGAGTCTTTGGATGCGAGCACAATTATAACACATCTCAAGGAGTTGTTTGATGCATCCGCTCGCACTGAAAGATATGAGATATCTAAGACTGTGTTTCGATCCATGATGAAAGATGGTTCTTAAATTAATGACCATATGCTGAAGATGATTAGCTACATTGAAAAGTTAGCTGATCTTGATTTTATCATGGACTATGGCTTATATATTGATCTTGTATTGGAATCACTGCCAGAGTCTTTCTCTCAATTCATTTTGTATTTTCATATGAACAAGTTGGATGTTACACTTCCTGAATTGCTTAATATGTTAAGACTTACTGAGAAAGACATAAAATCATAGAAGTATTTTTTGATGTTAATGAGTGGTTCCAAAAAGTTTAAGAAACACCCTAAGAAAGGTTCAAAGGGTAAGGCCCAAAAGGCCAACACTCACAAGCCCATTGGTGGTGTGACTAAGAAGAAAGACAAGGAAAGTGTTTCTTCTGTGAAAAAGATGGGCATTGGAAGAGAAATTGTGCAAAATACCTCGAAGAAAATGAAAAAGCAAGCAGTTGTTTCTACTTCAGGTATATTTATGATTGAGGTTAATCTTAATGATAGTAAATTTTCTACTTGGGTATTGGATACTGGTTGTGGTTCTCACATATGTAACAATATGCAGGGCCTCAAGAAAAGTAGAAGACTTCAAAGAGATAAAGTGGACCTACGAGTGGGAAATGGGGCAAGAGTTGCTGATTTAACCATATGAACTTATTTTCTATCATCACCAAATGGATTAGTTCTAGAATTAGAAAATTATTTTTATGTTCCAGTACTTAGTTTGGATACTGGTTTTCGCCCGAGGTCTACAATCGAGAATTTATAGGTTGAGGGCACTAGCGATCCTGCAAAACAAAGGTAGAGTGAGCGTGGAGGTTACTATCCACTAGTGTGGTGGGTGCCGTAGGCACTCCGATGCTCAAATCAGTGATGAATACGAGCTGTAAGTAATGGAAGAGCAAGGCTAAAGACTACCTTTATCCCCGTGGATTGCTGTGAGGGTGGTTGGTCGGAAGTACTGAGAGCTTTGAGTGAAAATATGATTAAGCTGGGAGTTGTGATGCTTTTCTCCATTGCTTGGTAGACTTCTTATCTAATATATACACACTTGAGTAACGTGTATATTTAATGCATTCAATTGCTCGTCCGTTGCTCGTTCGTTTGGTGCTGGAAACGGCTGATCCATGAAGGGGGATTTAAGAGTCCAAGTGTTTCATCGGTTAGCAAATGATGAGTTATGATAAGTTATTTTCTTGGGTATGGGCTTGTGAAGCAACTTGGACCAATATAGGCTTACAAAAATGGGATTTGTTTGGATTGATGGGTGATGAGCGTTGGGCATTTCTTTGTGCATGGGCCTGAGAAGGCAATTAGGGCCTGAGCCTATTCTGGGAACTGTTATGGGAAATTGGGGCACATTTGATATAGGGCTTGAAGCGAAAAGTCAAAAATATCCTTGGCCCAAAGTTAGCCCGTACAGTTTATCACATACTCTTTAAGTCAAAGAGTTTTTGGCTTGGAGAGTACTTGACGTGTGTGCAGTCTACACTTGATGAAGGTCAAGTTTTGAACTTGATGCTACATGAGCCATGGGGAATGTCCCCAGCCAACTGAACGAAATGAAGATTCTGGATGTAGTTCATACGACATGAATCGTTTCGGATGTTAAGCAATCCAAGTCTTCGATTTGATGACCGGCGTAAACACACACGTATAACGCAAGCGCACGTATCGTTCAAGTAGTATAAAATATCGATCCACGAGGACTTAATTCCTACTGTCGTTATTAATTATTGAATCTATTTATTTACAGATATCTAATTGAGGGAGAAGAGAATGATTGCTTGATTGATTTGGTTGATTGTAGATTTGCTAAATAAATAAATAAATAGAAAGACAAAAGAAAATACTAAGGAAAATAACAAAAGACACAAAGATCTAGGGTTGTGAATCATTATAATATCTTTTAAAAGATGAAGTGATTATTTTATGTTTGTGTAATAAATCAGTTTACTAACCTGGAACACAAAATTATGCAAAAGCCTCTGTCGATGGTCAGATGCAAATACCCAGTTTAACCCAATTGAACCATATGTCTATGTCAACCAAATTATCTGGATTCATTAAGTTTAAGTTCCAATTATGGCTACCCCCCCGCCCGACAGGTATATGTCTATCTTGTAAGGAAATCTATTAAAGGGTTATCTATCCTCAAGGAAGATCGTGGGCTATTTAGTCTAAGGCTGAAACCTAAAATCCCTATGTCTAGTTCATTTTAGATTTACCACATCAATCTTATTGGTGATCAGACAACAAGAAGCATTAAGCTTAAGACTTAATAAGTAAACCTTTAAATTACCCAAACTATAAAATAATCCCTTATAAACCGGTGATATTAGAATTCATCACAACCGCAGATAACTAACACATAACTAGGCCTAGTAAAAACTTAAATAAAATAAAAGACATAAAGTAAATACTGAAAATTAAATACTGAAAAGTAAATTGCTGAAAAGTAAATAAAGTAAATGTACAATAAAGGAAAATACTGGGGGTTAGAGGATCAACTTTTATTACTACTATTTTAGATATCTCCCTTAATATAATATATTAATTTTGCGTGATAATTACCAACCAGCCATAAAGGCGGTATTCTGATTAAGTCAGATTAATAATTAATTACCAACCGACCAACCAGGCGGTATCCATACTTAGTCAGGTTAAAACCAATTTATAATTAATTACCAACCGGCCAATATAGCGGTATCCTTATTAAGTCAGGTTTTAAATAGTTTATATATTATAATTAAGAGAGATTAATCTAAATAGCAATAATAAAAGCTTTACCTTTTACCCCAGCAAGGGGGAATTACCTCATCATTGCTTGAAAAGTAAAAAAAAAACTGAAAAAGTAAAGAAAGGAAAATATTGTGCGTAAAAGTAAATGCGGAAAGTAAAAACTGAAAAGTAAAGAAAAGAAAATGCGAAAGCGGAAATTAATTATTGAAAGCTGTAAATAAACAAACAAGATACAATCTTCTTATTTATTCTTAAGGAATTTCAAAGAAGAAAGTATGAATTTTACAAATGAAATGGCTTGGTATTTATAGGCAAAATTTTGCCTCCATCAAATCATCCATCAAATTCTCCACCAAATCCATTATTAATTTCTCCACTAATTACTCCACCAAATCCATAATTGCTCCACTAATTGCTTATCTTGTTTGGTGGTGATTTGATAATTTTTATTAATTATTTATTATTTATATTTTGCTTTGAAAATGATTGATAATGACTTTAATAATTACACACCACACACTTCTGGATTGTTCATCAATATTGGTCATGAAATCATCAGAATTCGAAAATATTTTCTCTTTCAAAGTTGTAGATCTTTGAGTCTTCTTTAATCTGGCACTTGAATCAGCTCAATTCGATATCTGAGTAACAAGTTATGCCCAAAATACGACAGATGCGCAAAATTGGAATTTCCAAAACTGCACTTTGTCAAAACGCCCTTTCAAGTTTCCAATCTCCAAAATTAATATATCAAGTCCAATAATTGCCCTTAATTGACCCACATTTCGTCCTAAATGATTTCATTGAGTCCCAATATTATTTTATCTGCAAAATAAACTAAAACATATCAAAACGTTCATCAAACCCGAGAAACTAAACAAAATATTAAGTAAAATGGGCGGTAAATATTGATATATTTTTCTCTCATCATTTGACTCGACATGGATTTCTAGGGAATATCCCTTGCTGACTGACGAAGGTTCATGAGCTAATTCATACAATGTCGTTGTCTGGAATGTTAATATATCAGGTCTTCATTTGACTCGACATGAGTCCATGAGGGATGTCCTCAGTTGACTAAACCAGATGAAGGTTCAGGAGTTAATTCACTCGATTTATCGTATAGACTGAAGAAAGTCCATGTCTTCATTTGACTCGACATGATTCCATGTGGAAAGTCCCCGGTCGACTGAACCAGATGATGGTTCAGGATTATTTTCCCTCGACATGTCGTATGGACTGAGAGATGTCCATATCTTCAGTTGACTCAACATGAGTCATTGGGGGATGTCCCCGGTCGACTGAACCAGATGAAGATTCAGGAGATAATTCACATGACATTGTCATATGGACTGAGGGAAGTTCATGTCTTCAGTTGACTCGACATGAGTCATTGGGGGATGTCCCTAGTCGACTGAACCAGATGAGGATTCAGGAGTATTTTCACTCGACATGTCGTATGGACTGAGGGAAGTCCATGTCTTCATTTGACTCGACATGAGTCCATGGGGGATGTACCTGGTTGACTAAACCAGATGAAGGTTCATGAGTATTTTCATTCGATATATCGTATGGACTGAGAGAAGTCCACATCTTCATTTGACTCGACATGAGTCCATGGAGGATGTCCCCGGTCGACTGAACTAGATGAAGGTTCATGAGTATTTTCACTCGACATGTCATATGGATTGAGGGATGTGAGTCCATGAGGGAAGTGCTCGGTCGACTGAACTAGATGAAGGTCAGGATAATCCCCATACTACGAGTCAAAAGACCATGAGAGTCTTCAATGTTGTTTGGACCAGATGAAGGTATATGAAAGTTTTCACTCTACAGACCTGACGAAGATCCAAGAGTCTTTTCTTATCATACTACTAGACCAGATGAAGGTCTATGAAGGTCATCACGCATTCTTCTGATGAGGTCCATGAGACTACAGTCGTATGGGTCTGCGAATGGACTTGATAAAGGTCCAAGAATGTCACCACTTCTCACTCTACTAGACCTGGAGAAGGTCAATGAGGGTTCTCATTCCTCATCCTACAAGACCTGACAAAGGTCAATGAAAGTATAATTCCTCATTGTACAAGACCTGACAAAGGTCAAAGAGGGTATAATTCCTCATTCTACAAGACCTGACAAAGGTCAATGAGGGTATAATTCCTCATTCTACATGACTTGTAGTCTGAGACTATTTCGTCTGAGACCATAAGACTACGGTCGAATGAACCTGATGAAGGTCCATGAGGGTCATCATCCTACTAGATTTGATGAAGGTCGGTCGACTGGGCCCGATTAGGGTCCACGAGATTCTTCATACTACCTAACCTGATGAAGGTCGGTCGATTAGACCTGATGCAGGTCCAAGGGATTTTTCATACTACCTAACCTGATGAAGGTCGGTCGATTGGACCTGATGGAGGTCCAATGGATTCTTCATACTACCTAACCTGATGAAAGTCAGTCAATTGGATCTGATGGAGGTCCAAGGGATTTTTTATACTACCCGACCTGATGAAGGTCGGTCGACTGGATCTGATGGAGGTCCAAGAAGGTTATTGATTCTACTAGACATGATAAAAAATTCCTTATGTAGTCTGAAGTTGGCGGTATTAAATCAATGTTATATGGAGATGATGACTAACCTTTCATGTCTTCTGAGAAGGTGACATCCATGTCTTGTCGAATGGGATTTTAAATAAGTGTAAAGCCTCATACGTGTCGTGTCGAGCGAGACATTCGCTTCATGCTGAGTGTAGTATCCAGTGGGACATTCACCTCATGATGAACCTTCATTTGGAGCATCATTCTTGAGTCGATTCTACATCATTGTAATATCGAGTGCACATCATCTCACGATGTATCTTCATTTGAAGTATCTTTCTTGAGTCGAGTCTACATCTATTTGTCAAATGAAACTTCAGCCAATAGTTGGTCCTTCATCCATGTCGTGTAGACTGGAACCTTAGCCCCTAACTAAGACCTATTCCTTGTCATATCGAGTGGTGCTTCAGCCCCTAGCTATGAGTTCTTCCATGTCGTGTGGAGTGGAACCTCAGCCTCTAGCTAAGACTTCTTCCTTGTTGTGTGAATATGAGGCTCAGACTCTAGCTAAAACTCCTTCCCAGTCGTGTCGAATAGACTCTATGTCAAATACTAAGACTTCTTCCATGTCATGTCGAATGACACATTTTCCTCGTGCTAGGTATTCTTCCATATCATGTAGAATGAGATCTTAAACAAGTGTCAAACCTCATACGTGGAGTGTCGAGTGGAATCTTTGCCCAATTCTAAACCATGATATATGTAGTGTCGATTGTGTTCTTTAGCAAGTGATAAGCTGGTAAAGTTAACTGGGATGTCCATGCCAAGTCTTCATTAGAGTATTGTCCATCCGGATATCCTCTTTATGCCAACTCTTCATACACGAAGTGTCGATTGGGCGATCATGTCAAATACATTGCTTCATCATATGAGTGATAGAAAAAGTGGTTCTACTAGAGGAAAGCTTATTGTTCCTTTCTTAGTCAACTGTGAGAGGCATGTTGATTGGGCCAGATGATTTTTTATGTTGTCGATTGAAACAATTGAGTTTCTCCTTAAGTTGGAGTTTTGTGAATGATGATTTTTTTTTGAAGTAACCAATGAATACTTATGTGAGAAGCTATGATATCCCCAAGGTGACAATGGGTGATCTATGGCTCTCTTTTTTTAGTCTAATTACATCAAGTAATATCTTATTGAGATGTATTATTAACGCATCGAGGTTCTCTCATTGTGATGGTTGTTCGAGCTTTCTCTCTTATTATTCCTCTTATCCTCCTCCCACATGATCTCAATGTGGGCCCGAGCCATTGCTTGATCCATTGTGTAGCATCGAAATTTAGTGAGCTTTTGTAGAGTCTATTTTATGAAAGTAATCTATTTTTGAATGCTTCAACTACATTAGGCTGATAGAGATGTGGAATTATTATCATCTATTTATTGAAGCGATCCATGTATCTTTGCAAGGACTCTCATCTCCTTTGCTGGATGGCATTGAGGTCATTGGTGGTCTTCTTAAGCTTGCAAGAACTTGCAAAATGCTCCATAAATTTGTCTGCTAGCTGTTGGTAAGACTCGATGGATCTATATGGGAGTTTGATAAACCTGGTGAGGGTAGGACCAATGTTTCTCCAAATCCTCTGCACATACTAGCTTCCCATTGGCAAGGGGCCAGACCCGTTGACATCATCTTGTATTTGTAATGGACAACATGGTCGTCTGGGTCAGTTGATCCATCATACATCTTCATTTATCGAGGACTGAATTTCCTTGCTAGTTCGATGGAAGTGATGGTCTCCAAAAATGGAGTATCTGAGATCGTACCGACTCGGCTTCTGACACTAGGTAGGCTGGAGAGAATTGCATCATTGAATTCTTTCATTTCCTTGCGCATGGTGGAGGCAACTTGCTGTGCTTGGTCAGTTGGGGAGATATGTTGATTTCTTTTTTTGATTTGGTGGATGGTTGTCTGATGGCGGATTGTCGCTTGCCACATTATTGAATGCCCCTAGGAGACCGTTTAGGATTGGAGGATTTCTGTGATGGTATGGAGTGTCACGATGTTGAGAGGTTGAGGTGATTTTCTCTAGTTGCATCTGGAGGGTTATATTGGAGCTTCGCATGGCTTGACTCTCTCCTTCTAAGGAGCGTAATCTTTCTTGGAGTATGGTCAGCTGCGTAGTCATAGGATCTGATGTCTGCTCACTGCTAGAAGCCATGGTTGGCTGTGTTTTAGGAACAGTAGATTGAGAGATCTTCGCTTGCTATGAATCGCTAAGGCCCCAATGTGGGCGCCAAATTGTGGATACTGGTTTTCGTCTGAGGTCCACAATCGAGAATTTGTAGGTTGGGGGCACTAGCGATCCTGTAAAACAAAGGTAGAGTGAGCGTAGAGGTTACTACCAACCGGTGTGATGGGTACGGTAGGCACTCCGACACTCAAGTCAATGATGAATATGAGCTGTAAGTAATGGAAGAGCAAGGCCAAATACTACCTTGATCCCCGTGGATAGCCGTGAGGGTGGTGGGTCGGAGATACTGAGAGCTCTGGGTGAGAATATGATTAAGCTGAGAGTTATGATGTTTTTCTTTTTTGTTTTGTAGACTTCTTATCTAATATATACACACTTGAGTAACGTGTTTATTTAATGCATTCAATCGGCTGATCCATAAGGGGGAGTTAAAAGTCCAAGCTTTCGTCGGTTAGTAAATGATGAGTTATGATAAGTCATTTTCTTGGGTATGGGCTTGTAAATCAACTTGGACCAATATAGGCTTACAAAAATTGGCTTTGTCCGAGGGTTTTGGGTCCTTTAGACTGATGGGTGATGAGTGTTGGGCCTTTCTTTGTGCATGGGCATGAGAAGGAATTAGGGCCTGAGCCTATTCTGGGAACTGTTAGGGGGGATTGGGGCACATTTGATATAGGGCCTGAAGCAAAAAGTCAAAAATATCTTTGGCCCAAATTTGGCACGTACACATAGTAGAAACATTATTTTCGTATCTTATTCGGACAAGGAAGGTTTCAATTTTATAATAAAGAACAATTGTTGTTCATTTTCATATGATGATATTTCATATGGTATTGGATATTTAAGCAATGGATTGTATGTTCTGGAACTAAATAACATTATCCTTAATATAAATAAACAAGATAGTTTAAAAGAATCATACCTTTTGCATTGTAGACTTGGTCATATCAATGAAACACGATTTAAATAAATACATAAATAGGGTTACTTGAACCCATTTGATTATGAATCATATGCGACTTGTGAATCTTGTTTAATTGGTAAAATGACCAAATTGTCATTTACTGAAAAGGGACTACGTGCAACCGAATTAGTAAAGATAGTACATACCGATGTATGTGGCCCTATGTCAATTCAAGCAAAGGGTGGTTACTCATATTTATACCCTTTACTGATGATTATTCAAGTTTTGGTTACGTATACTTAATGAAGTATAAGTCTGAATCATTTGAAAAGTTCAAAGAATTCAGAAACCAAGTAGAGAAACAAACTAGTAAAAGTATTAAGACACTCCGATCTGATCGAGGTCGAAAATACTCGAGCTACGATTTTCAAGACTATCTTAAGGGACATGGCATCATTTCACAATGGACTCCTCCAGGGACATCTCAACACAATAGTGTTTCCGAAAAGAGAAATCGAACCTTATTAGACATGGTACGATCAATGATGTCTAGCACAGATCTTCCAACATCGTTCTGGAGACTAGCATTAGAAACCATTGCTTACCTTCTAAATAATATTTCATCTAAATCTATTAGCAAAACATCATATGAGATATAGCATGACAAACGACCCAATCTCAACTTTATAAGAGTTTTGGGTTGTGAAGCTTATGTGAAACAATCGTCTGCTGACAAGCTAGAAGCAAGGTCAATTAAATGTAAATTTATGGGGTATCCAAAAGAAACAAGAGGATACTACTTTTACGATCCAAGTGAACAAAAGGTGTTTGTTTCACGAAATATTATTTTCTAGAGAAATAATTTCTTCTAAGAAAATATAGTAGGAGTAGACTGGAACTTGATGAAGTCCCAGAACCATCAAATGACATTGCATTACCTTCAACTCACAAAGATTGGCGGTGGAACAACCACAAGTTCAAGAACTCCGAAAGTCTAGTAGAATATAACTTGAGCTAGGAAGATATAGATCTCTCATGGAAGGTAAACATTATGTAATTATCGTTGAGAATGATGATCCTACTAGTTATAAAGAGGCAATTTTGACATTGAATCTTCTAAATGGCATGAAGCTATAAAGTCCGAAATGGATTCGATGCATACCAACCAAGATTGGAACTTGGTAGATGCAACTGAAGGGATAACTTTCATTGGGTGAAAATGGGTCTTTAAAAGAAAGACATATGCAGATGGCAAAGTTCAAACCTACAAGGATAGGTTGGTGGCAAAAGATTACAAAAAATTCAATGAATTGATTATGATGAAACTTTTTCACCATTTGCCATGTTAAAGTCTATTAGGATTTTGCTTGCAATAGCAGCATACCATGATTATGAGATTTGACAGAGGGATGTCAAAACTGCGTCCTCCTGAATGAAAACCTCGTAGAGGATGTGTATATGACACAGCCTGAAGGCTTCATTTCTAAAAGAAACATAAACAAGATATGCAAACTACAACGATCCATTTATGGATTAAGGCAAGCATCTTGGAGTTAGAATCTTCATTTTGATGAGACAATCAAAGAGTTTGATTTTATCAAAAATGAAGATGAACCTTGTGTATACAATAAGGTTAGTGAGAGTGCAATCGTATTCCTAATATTATATGTGGATGACATATTAATAATAGGAAATGACATTCCAATACTCCAATCAATCAAACTATGGTTATCCAAGAAATTCTCCATGAAGTATTTGGGAGAAGCAACTTATATTCTAGGAATTAAGATCTATAGAGATAGATCTAAAAGGTTGTTTGGCCTCTCACAATCCACGTATATAGACAAAGTTCTTAAAAAGTTTAAGATGGTAGATTCCAAAAGAGTCTACTTGCCCATAAGACATGAAATCTATCTCACTAAGAATATGTCCCCTAAATCTTCAGAAGAGGTTGAGCACATGAAACAAATCCCATATGCTTTTGCTATAGGATCAATCATGTACGCTATGTTATGTATGAGACCTGATGTGTCTTACGCTCTAAGTGTTACGAGCAGATATCAGGCTAATCCTGGAGAAGATCATTGGATAGCAGTCAAAATAATCCTTAAGTACTTAAGAAAGACTAATGATGTGTTCTTGATTTATGGAGGAAGTTTCGAGCTCAAAGTATTGGGCTCTTGTAGCAAATCACAATCAGGATATTTGTTTACTATGTTTAGAGGTGTAGTAAGTTGGAAGAGTTCTAAACAAACTACAACAGCAGCCTCAACAACGAAAGCCGAATATATAGCTGCTTCAGAAGCAGCTAAAGAAGCAGTTTGGATAAAGAAGTTCATAACAGACTTAGGTATTGTTTCTGACAGTAACAATGTGATTGTAATGTATTGTGACAACACCGGAGCCATAGCACAAGCTAAAGAACCCAGGTCTCATCAGAAATCTAAACACGTTCTTAGACGATATCACCTGATTAGAGAGATAATCCAAAGAGGTGATGTGAAGATAGAGAAGATTCCTACTAAAGAGAACTTAGCAGATTCTCTTACTAAAGCACTAACCCAACATAAGTATGATAGGCACGCTGAATTGTTTGGTGTAAAATATCATAGAGATTTGCTCTAGTGCAAGTGAGAGATTGTTGGTTATATGTCCTAGATCCAATAGGGATAAATATGTATTTTATATTATTGCATTGATTAATAAAATTTAGCAGTTTATTGATTAGAATTGATAAATTTTCTTTAACTAATTTAATTAAATAAAATAAGGATAATATTTGTTTAATTAGGATAGATTATAATTCCTATTTTAATAGGATTAAATTTTATCCTATTAATTCTAATTTGATTGGAATTAAAATAACTCAAACTAAAATCTATAAATACCCTTATTATGCTTGCAAATTATCAATGAAATAAGTTTGGTGAGAAACTTGATCAAAACGTGAGCATTGGAGAGAGAAAGAAATAAATTTGATTTATGTCAAAAGGTTTTTATTTTAATAAAAAGGCAAAAATTCTACTTTCTCCTAAAAAAAATCATGAATCATAAAACAATTCTCTTTTCTTAAGTTAGCACTAAAGAAAAGATACTTACATAATTTTGGATTTGAGAAATCCAAAATCCTTAACTATCTGCTTTGTGTGGATACCGTTGGAGGCCAAACATGTGGGTGGCTCTGAAGAAATTACCATGAATACTTAAAGGTTTAAGGTATGTTTTTATTTATGTTTCATAAATAAATATATTATCATGAAACATGAAAATTAATTATGATCTTAGATTGGAAATTTATGTTTAAAATTAAAAAAAAAAAAAAATTAATTTTCCACTACATATCGTATGCTAGACTTCCAACAATAAAATCTCCTCTTGGGCTCTTTTCATTGTCTATGTATTTTATTAAAAAAAAAAATAAAGGTATGCTTCTTGCTTGAAGGATATCAGGGCCAAACTCTTAGGTCCATTTTTAAATGACGTATGCAAATTTTGGGTTGGACTAATTTTTTCTTTTTAAATTGCTACAAATTTTGTAGGGATGTCAGATCCATATAATATTTTTGTTCTTGCCTCCAAAGAAAATTTTCACATATTTAAAATTATTTGAACCCATATCAACACATGTAGGAGAAAGAAATTAATTTGTCATCCAATTAAAGTGGTTCCCGATCTATGGAAAATTTTATGAACACGAAATAAGGAGTTTATTTTTTAAAATATTTTAAAATTTTCAAATCCATACAAATTTTACAACTTAGATATTCTTTTGCTTGAATTTGAAAGATATATAATGCTATACAATCACATGAATGGAATGGACTTAGCATTAGTATTGTGGAACAAGGAGACAAATATTAGACCACATTTGTATCATTTCCTTCAATAAACTAAACAAATTATTTTCATGTTTGCTAATTTGATGTTCACAATTGACACATTGATAAGGAAATTTGGAAAATTAATCCAGTACTAGATTATGGATAATTTTTTAATTTGACTAAAATCCCATTTTCTTTCGCTTTCATTAACCTCTAAAATTTACTTTACCCAATTAATTTCTCGAGAAAATCCATTACAAGAAAATGGACTTTTAGCGTTCAAACTTTAGCGTTGAAATTTTTTTGAGGCTAATAAACCTTTTAGCGTCGAATTTTAATTTCAACGCTAAAAGGTAAAACTTTAGCGTCCAATTTAAATTCCGACGCTAAAGCTCTATCTTTTAGCGTCGAAATAGTTGTTCGACGCTACACGCTAAAGGTTCTACCCTTTAGCGTCGAAAAATTCTTTCGATGCTAAAGGGTAAATTAAAATTTCCGACTCTACAGGGTAGACCTTTAGCGTTGATATTTAAATTCGACGCTAAATGTCAAAAATTTAAATATAATTTTAGAAGGCGAGATTTTTTTAAAAAAATTAAAAAATAGTTCATTTAGTGTTGAACAATTCAATTCAATGCTAAATCATAAATCTTTAGCGTCGAATTTTAATTTCAATGCTAAATGGTAAATTTAAATTTTCAATTTCCCGCCTAATAAAATTATATTTAAATTTTTTAACATTTAACGATGAATTTTCGACACTAAAAGTCAAAAATTTCGACGCTAAAGATCAAAATTTTGGTGGAAATAATTCCCGCTATTTTAGGACCTTTAGCGACGAAATAGGCTTTCGTCGCTAAAGGTTATTTTTTCCTATGAATTCGTTTGCTCATTTTTTTTTTTATGTTAACATCGAATATTTTTTTTTATTTTTTTTATTTTTTTTATTTTTTTTATTTTTTTTTATTTTTTTTATAGGGGAATATGAAGATGAAGGAAAGAAATGATAGAGAATGAAGATGGTGAAGAAAATGAAAACCAAATGAGAGTGAAGATAAAGAAAATATATAGAAAATTATAGTTTATCATTGTTTATCATTTTATGTTTTTTTATTATGATAAATTTTGTAATTTTATTTTTATATCAATAAAGATATCGTTGTTATAATTTTATATGAAAAATTTGTAATGATATTCTTATATTTTCTAAGAATTAATTACTTTTGTAATGAAATTTAGTTTGAAATTATTTGTAATGTCAATTTTGTTATAATTAGTTTTTAAAACTAATTATAATCAGCGTCAAAATATTTCGTCTTTAAAGGTCTTCTACGTCGAAATAAAATTTTGAGGGAAAGCTTGGTCGAGGAAAGTATTTAGCCTTTAAAACCGATTTCGACGCTAAAAGTATTTACTTTTAGCGATTTCTTTAAGTGGTGTCCCCTCGTATGGCCATGCCCTTTTTTATTAATAAAAATATATTTTTTGATTATATACATTAATTTTAAATTCTAAATACATATATCTAATAATAATATAAGATAAAGGCCAAAATTTCATCGCCAAAAGGTTTCTAATAAATCGATTTTTGACACTAAATATCTTACTTGATTAAGTTTTCACGTCAAAATTTTATTTCGACGCATAAAACCTTTAGCGTTGAAATTTTGACTTTTAACGATGAAATTATTTGACACTAAATATCCATTTCCTTGCAGTGAATCGGCTCCCAATTTGGTGCTTGGTGAACACCATATGGGTCCAATAATTTGAAGTATAAGCTAACTATTCAACATTACCTGTGATGAATTCGAATAAAAGTTAGTTTTTTTTTTTTAAAAGAGAAATGAAGTTTTCAAGATTCCAATCCATAACTAAATAGATAATAAGTTAACAATTAACATATAAAGCAATCAATTTTTTAAAGGAAAAGGACATACATATCCCCAGAATTTCATATAATGGACAAACACACCCCCTTAGTTTGAAAATGAAAATATACACTTCGAAAAATTAGTAAAATAACATATATACCCACAAAGTTTCTTTAAAATGACATATACTGATATATACTCCTTAGATTTCATAAATAATATTTTTTTATAATTCAGAGAAGGGGTGAAACTATAAATATTTTAATTTGAGAACATAATTTATACTATTAGTTTTTTTAGCTACTAAATGAAGTTTTAAGAGTGTAACTGTAATTAAACATTGGGGTGTATATGTCATTTATCAAATTTTAGGGGTGAATATGTTTATTTTAAAAACAAAAGGATGTATTTGTTAATTTTACGAAATTTTGGAAGTGCATATGGGTGAGCAAAATATGGTTCCCTTCCCTATTTAGGTGGAACAAGAACTTACCCTAAAAAATTCGATTCCTAAATTTTAAAATCTTAATCTACAATATTAAATAGGGTATCTTGTTTATCAGTTCTGATTCGGTTTCAATGTACCATATTTTGGACCTAATAGATTAATATTGAAAAAAAATCAATGTTTTCTTTACACTTTTATTGTTTTGTTATTTTACTCTATTTGTTTGTTGTTATGAGTGTTAAGGATATATGAATGAAATATTTTGATCGCTGGAAATGAGTAATACAATACTTTTGATGATAGTATTTGTGAATTTAAGTTAAGCAATATTATAAGAATTTTAGTCCCCAAAGAGCGTGGTTTGATTGTGTAGGGTTCAAGATCTCACATTGAGGTCCTGTATTCGAATCCAGGGAGTGCATTTCGTATAAAAGTCTAGGACAGCCGGGGATTTTACCTGCTCCGCTTAAGCCCGGAAGGGGTGATTTGGCGATGAGATTTCCAACGATTTCAAAAAAAAATTATAAGAAATTTAATTAAAATTTTGTACAATATTTATTTCAAGCGGCAAAGTGGAAGGACAATGTTTGTTGAAAACATACTAAAATTAATAAACATACTAAAATTAATATTCATAAAATGCTATAAAGGTTTTCAATTTATTTTTGTATTTCATTTGCAGTTTTTGAATTGTGAATGTTAGATGTGGAACCTAAAATAATATTCACGAACATATTTTGTGTTGACTCTAATAGATGTAGGCTCTGTAAAAAAAAACTTGCCGTAAATATGAGAATCTTGACACAAGTTTTAAGAAAACAAATGTCTTGATCGGCAAGGAAAATCAATTAAATGAGAAATTCGGTTCCAAAATCGGTTATAATTTTCGGTTCCATAGGTAGGTACTGTTTTTTAAGAGTATAGAATCGGAACCTACCCGCATTAAATCGATTCCATGTTTTTGGAATCAGAACTTACCTTTGATGAAGCGGTTCTGGTTCCAGAATTTATTAAAACGGTTTGGTTCCTTACGATTCTGATTCTAACCAGAACTGTTAAAAACCATATTGCATATCTCCTTTTCATATATTTTAATTGATTCTTAATTACCATTATTATTCGGATTATAAATTTCAAATGTGCTACCGCTCCTAGTTAGCATGATTTATTGTTATTCTAACAATGCTAATATGTTATTAATGAAGTATTAAACTAATTAACCTGCGTTTCCAAAAAAAAAAAAAAAAACTAACTAAGTTGATAAGAACATAAAGTTCTCCCTCTTGATGTTCTTGTTTCTTTAGCATATTTTTTTTATTTGGGCTATGCTGTCAAAAGTAGCGTCGGACAGGATTTTCAAAAATATTTGCTTGCGGCACTAGGCGGTATTTTAAGTATTGTATTTTATGATTTTTTTAATAATATAGAAAATTATATATGTTTAATTAGTCAATCCATTATTTGATTGGTCAAATATAATATTTGAATAGATTGAAGTATCAAAACCTCTTACTCTACATCGTAAAGGATTTGGAGACTAAATGAAATTATAACAAAAGCTTTGAGAAGAAACCATGAGTGGGTGGTCAAGGCATAATTTCATAATTTTCAATAATTTAATTATGAAAGAATATAATGCAGGGTCTCTTAATATGGAAAGTGGGGCATCCCATTTTCCTCAATCATCTTATTCTCTAGAGGAAGAGACATGACACTGGACCAACTTGTTATTTTACCCCCCTCCCCCAAAAAAAAAAAAAATACACGTATATATACATTTTTGTTTATACATAATCATTTGAGATATTTTTAAGTGAGTATATGCTACTGTTACCAAATTTGACCTGATCGTTTCTAGAAGCTTTGATTGTATATTTGTAATAATTAATATATATTCAATTGTACACTAATCCATTTCACCAAACACTAGTCCACAACATGCCACATCCCTATATATATTTATCCTTCGCCACAAATATTGTCATTATTAGCAAGTTAGAATTTTAATTCTGATATTTTAACATATCTGCAGATTCTTATACTATCATTATATACATTCAAGATGATGAGTTTTTGGAATTATTAATATAGCCTTGGCCGGTCCTAGCCCGTTTATAGGCCCTTTTTTTTTATTGATCAATGACTCAATTTTTTTTATTATTATTATGATATTATATTATGATTAAATATTTAAAATATAAAAATTATATTGGGTCTTGAAAATATTATAATCTATCATAACTTGAATATTAAATTACTATCTTTGACTATTTGCATTAGAATTATATCTTAAGGCCTACCCAAAAGACATAATCTTAATGGATCATTTTTATTGATTATCATAATGATTAGTATAATACAAGTGCTATAGGTAATAAAGAATTTTGAATTAATATCAGTTTTAATGAATCAATATCGGGGTCGTTGGCTCTTTGAAACATAATTAAATCAAATCAAACCAAAATCAAATGTGTTAGTTTCAACAAAATAAGTTCAATTGAGTTGTAGTGAGTCTTAAAGATCTCAGAGTAATTGGACAAATATTTGGACTACATCAGATAGAGATATCATAACGATATTCAATTTTTTGGATATTTCATAATATTTAGAGTTTCAATTGATATTATCAATTTCATTGGAAAGCAAACTCGAAGATGATTGCATACATATAAAGAATGCATGATTTGACTCAATGATAAGATAATTACAAATATTTTAAGTTGTACCTCAAAATCAATCCGTATCGTGCATTCGAGTTACGTTTGTTTTTATTTTTTTTCAAATGTCCGGAGACACAGACGAAATTCGAATTTTCAAAATGCCTAAGCTAAAGATAAGAAGAGTTGATATATATTTGATTATATCACATATTTGGTATATACGGTGCTAAAAATTGGTCAAACTTCATCATCACACATATATACACACACACGTATGTATTAGTGTCTGGTTTCAAATTGGGAAACGTGGTTTTTTGTAAACCGTTCAAAAATCCCTCCACAGGGCCCCACTCCATTAAAGAAAAAACAAAAATCATATATAGAAACCATCCAAAATACACTATTAAAAAATCTGAATATTTTTTTTTGTTGTTGATGCATTTAGACAAATTCTCACAGTTTTATATTCACATAATCGAACGCTATTTTTAACATTGCAATGATGTGACTTTAAAGTTACCGCTTCTGTTAAATATATGTTTTAATTATTATAAAATAAAAGTTGATGATTGTAGTCAATAGGGCTTTTAAATTAATTATTGTGCTATAATAATAAAGATCATACAGAGTTACTTTCAAACTAGTTTTTCCGAATATTTTACAATTGTGGTTTAAAAACTACAACTATTGAAATAGAAATCCCAAACAGAGCCTATATCAATCCCTTTAAAGAGACATTTACTTAAAATATCATCGTTTCAGCCCTTATATCTTCAAGCCTAAGTTTTTAAATCAATTTAGTTTAAACAAACTTAATTGCCATTTAATTTTCTTTTTAACCAGATATCTTATTGGGGCTTTATCTATACAACTTTTTAATAGTTAAAAAAAAAAATTACTGTCATGGAAACCTAACCCTAAACCAAACCAGCAGGTTCGCTGTCAGCTGAAGCACCCACAGGAGACATAATAAGCCCTTTTGAATTTGGAAAAGGCCATGTTTGGATGATGATGCAACGTTCCACCTGCTGCAGCAAGCTTGTAATTCATTTCTTTATTATTAAAAACTTTCCGACAGCCGCAATATTTGAATCCGGAAACGTTACATCTCCAATTCAACCCCTTTGCGGATTAAGCGTGGCGGTTTTTGAGACTTCATTCGGTAGAGCATTTTACTATAGTTAAAATATTTTATCAAACACGTTATTTAATGTTAGCATTAACATACATAAAATCATTTTTTTTTTTTTTGATAAATAGGGGTATATTATATTAAAGACAAAATAAAATATCAATTCACAAAAAATGAAGCAGATGAAATTACAAAATTCAGAATGTCAACATATGACAGCAAACAAAAAAAGCTAAACATTAAATGAAGGAGATAATTTTTTGATGCCAAAACGCCTACTAAATCATATTCTCACAACATAATATTATTTATTGACGTCAATTTATATTTTATTGTTTGTTCCATATCTTATAAATTAATTTATAGTCTTCGCACATCACTCTCTATTAAACACACCCAAAAATTCACATTCATTATATATTTTACAAAAATGATTGACATACTTATATTTGTAGATAAAATAACTACACTCCTTTCACTGTAGCTACAATGATCGCTACATGATAGACATTTTTACACTTCTATATAAAATAACCACATCCATCTCACTGTAGCGATCACTTCTCTATATTTTAATATATCCCTTAAATAACGGGATCATTCATTGAAAGATAAGAAATATATGGACTTAAATACATTATTTTTATCTTTTAATGTCTTAAATTTTTTTCATTTTTTAACACCGATGGTATAACAGCAGTACTGTATATTCTCTTACTCATAAGTCAAAAGTCACAAGGACTTTACAGTAAATATATGTATATAGTTCCGTTGTCTTGTAATTGAAACGTCCAAGTAAAAGAAATGAAGTAGGTCCCAACGGAAAGTTTTATTACAGTGGGTGGGACGGGACGGGACATCACCAACAGGCTAACGAACGGTATCAGTGGTCGGCCGTAAGACACGTGGCAGGAAATGGAGGTGCCGACAGTCGCTATCAAGGGTGTGTGCGTCACAGAGACAAGGATTGTGAATTGACCCGACACCAGTTTCCACCCTTGTCGTACAGCTGAGGTCCGTCCATTTCCTGCTTCAATTCAATAGTACTAATTAAAATATTACTTATTCTTTTATTAACTTTTATTTTTACATGATATTTCTGTTCAATTAATTTATTAATTAGGCCATCTTGACGCGACTTGACATATGCTTATGGCCATTTTAGTCTTAGATTTGTTAGTGTTAATATAATTTCACATGAGATTTCTTCTCAAACAATTACCTAATTAATTAATTAGACCAGCTTGATTATGGCCATTTTAGTCTTAGATTTGTTAGTGTTAATATAATTTCACATGAGATTTCTTCTCAAACAATTACCTAATTTATTAATTAGGCCATCTTGACGCGACTTGACATATGCTTATGGCCATTTTAGTCTTAGATTTGTTAGTGTTAATATAATTTCACATGAGATTTCTTCTCAAACAATTACCTAATTAATTAATTAGACCAGCTTGATTATGGCCATTTTAGTCTTAGATTTGTTAGTGTTAATATAATTTCACACGAGATTCCTGTTCAATCAATTAATTATTTAATTAGGCCATCTTGACGCGACTTGACATATGCTAATGGCCATTTTAGTCTTAGATTTGTTAGTGTTAAAATTAATTACAGTCCCACTAAACGAAAATCAAGTTTCTTACTTTCTATTGGCAATTTTTAAAGAATGATCATTTTATTCATTTGATGTGGCTCAAAGACTTATTTATACAAGAGACAAAACTTAACAAAGACAAATAATCATTCATTTTCTATATTTACATGCGCATAATAGTTAAGATGTTTTATTTTTATTTTTTGGAAGCGTTGTAAACTCACCGCCAAATCATCCACTCAGGCTTAAGCGGAATAGATAAAATCTCAATTGTCTCAGACTATTATGAAGAAATACACCACATGAACTCGAATTCAAGACTTGACAACTAAATTATAAACTATTTGCCACCAAATCACCACATAATGGTTTGATCTCAGCAACAAGTGCATATTAAAATAAAATTGGCGAATTTGATCGAGTTGATCTAAATCTTTTATTCTTGAGCCAGTGACTTTTTTTAATCGATGTGCGATATTTTTCACGACCTTCCAATCATTTGCAGCCTAATCTGTTTGACTTATCATTCTCACGTGTTATGGTAGTGTGAGCTAACTCACTCATGCATAAATCAACTTTAATATTATATAGAATTTCGCGCTTCTTACTTATACTCAAAAATTAACTTAATAGTTGGGAGTGAACTTATTATTTGAGAGTTGTCTCAAATTTTTTGACCTAATAATTATTTTTAATTGTAGGTGCTAATAATAAACATGCCTGCAACTAGGAATACGTGTCGACGTAAATGAGAATCTTTCACAATACGTTTCTTAAGTGGAATTATTGTAAATAGTCAGGAGTCTATTAGAAACATAACATTTGTCATGATATTATTGTACTAGTAAAATGAGTAGTTAAGGATCATCCCAAGAACTTAAGTGATTCTGGAGGAGAATCTGACTCTAGAATAAATTAACCCGGAAGTCTAGAGACCTCTGGAGTAAACTGAGGCTTGACCAGAAAAGTCAAAACTTGACTCCATAGTGACTTAAAACCAAATTTAGGTCGAACTGAACCAACTTCGGAATAGCTTCACACCGTAGATCCTAGGAACATACCAGAAGTACTCTAAACTTAAATTGGAATAATCTATAATGCTCCGTAGTAACCCAGAATACCCTATAAAGCATGACGTCACATATATTTCTTTGCCCGAAATTTTCATGACGTCACATATATCTCTGTCCAAGATTAATAAACTCTAATAGTAATTCACTTATCTCAGCATGAGAGATTAATTCAACATGCATACTGAAAGGTATAATGTCACTTAATGTTCCAAAATGCACTATGAGATGTGTAAATTGTGCAGACCAATAACGATCCTATCACTGGACACCTCCATAAAAAAAATCCCCTATATAAACCAGTGAGTTTGAAGAAAAAAAAGGTCTTTTCTGAAAACATTGAGGGAAAAACTCTGAAAAATTAAGAAAACACATGCACAGAGACACTACTTCGTAATTTAGAATTGATATGCAAACACAAAAAGAGAGGAAAGATTCTGATAAAAATATAATATTTGTGCGGGCTCAAACTGTAGAACAACAATCAGCGTCAAGTCCAATACTTGATTGGACTTCAAATCGGATCAGATCCAACAAATTGAAGATAACCGACACTATTCTTAAACACCACTCTTACCACACACATTAGTTGATTTAGAATAATTTTCCTCGTTCCTCTGTTGTTTAATCAACTAAAACTTTAAAATCAATAATTTTTTTTCCCAAATTATAAACATAATTTGAGCTTTCCGAGACAATCAAAGAAATAATTGGAGGCGGCCAAATTTTAGCCTGTGGTGGTTGTTTAATTGGAGGCAAGTACCCGAAAGTAAAGCACCAACACTAAGTCACTAACTACATAATGGAATGCTAAAAAAAATCTTAGTTTAGAAAAAAAGGAAACATGTGAAAGAGATAAGTGAAGTGAAGCTGACAGTTGCAGCTGGCAAGGTAACAAAGCTCAAATCACAATCAATAATACAAGCATCTTACTGTGAGTAAAGCAAGAGACAAAGTATATAAATTAGATATTGATCTTCAAAAGTTTGTTAAGCAAAAGAAATATGGATGTTAAGATCCTAAGAAATTTGGCGAAACAATAGATGTCTTTTTTCCAGTACCACTTTAGGTGGTGGACCAAAAGCCTCAGGGCCAAATAGTATATTGAAAGGACTGCAAGCACTTACCAGAGCACATAAACAAACAATATCATGGAACTATAACAAAGGTGCTGTTCATAACAAATTTTTAGAAGAAATTCTATTGGTGTCCTCATTTAAAAATTCAGATGTTAAACAAAACATATATGATAAGATTTAAAACAAAAATTATGACAAAAATAATTATCACTTGGAACTATTGTTTCAATTTTTTTTTTTATGTAAATCAATTAAATTTTCATATATCATTATTGGAATATTTCTTTTCTGACCGTATAAGTGACCGTTTATGGTGTGGTTGAATGATTTTTATTTTTTAAGTGAAGAAACTTAAGTAACTTATTGTTGATTGATTGGCAACGATCGAAACAATCACTCTCGGTGATTATTTATGATTTTTATGAACACAAGCGTTGAAGGTGTATTGCTTACTTTTGTATTTTTGTAATATGTAGATTTTGCATTTGAGAATTCTTATCTAAAGTCAAAAATTAAAGAAAAAATCTACTTCTTTAACAACTTGGGTGGCCAACCATTCAACGATTGAATTGTTCGTGCCTCTCACCTTCAAGGTGAGGGTATGAGCTCCTTATAATGCCCTCCCATAAAAATAATTAAGTGAGATAGATCTCGCCTTTTATTATTATAAATTTACGAATTATATATACAGATCCCTAATCGAATCCAAGTCGATAAATGTATCTCCCTTAGGGGACTCAAAGTCTTCCTTATAAATAATGAAGTGAGGTAGATCCCGCTTATATAGCATAAATTTTACCTGAGACCTTTAGACCCATAATTAAATTAACCTTATATTATGGCTTGTATGAGACTCAATATCCTCGCTCATAAATAATAAATAGGGTATGTAAATTCATTTTTTATTGACGTAGATTTTTATGTTATGTTAGTTGACCTAGCCTCTAGCTCGATTAAATATAGTTATGAGTTTAGACTATTGAATCTCTATTCTACTAATTTCACTGCTAAAGGGATTAAGAAATATAAATGGGGTTATGTCTATGCATTATTAGTTGAGGCTTTTCAAAATAATGCGTATATTTGTGGCCCCAAATGCTTTATAGGGTGGCATGCACCCCTTACCACATCAAGATTCAATATAATCATTCAATTTTAGAATGATCCGAGCTGGAATACCCAATTATCTTAATAACTGATCATTGATTAGAAAATTAATTAAAGCATCTTGTTAAAAAAGTTGGAATCTCATAATGATAAAGTGGCATGAGTGAGTATAACATATTCTTCTTAAATGATTGCAAGGGGCAAACCTTATATATGTATATATTAATCCATTTTTTAATACCTCAATATCCATATCCTAATTTCTTGAATTTACATTACTACAAAATTAATTTTTAATGGCGTGGAATCTATGATGATTTTAATAAAAAACAGTTATTAAAAATAAAAGATGACGATTGTTATAAAAATTGTCATCTTTTATTTAGTATTTATGACGATTTTACATAAACCCATCATAACATTTTAAATATGAAAAATAATAACAGTTATAAAACATAACCGTCATTATTGATTTAGATATTTTATGAAGATTTTTTAAAAAAAAATGTCATAAATGTAAACGATGACGATTTTTTAAATATAGCCATCATTATTAATTAAGACATATAATGACGGTTATGACAGTTGTGATGAAATAATCGTCATAAAAACTCGATATTTTTTATAATCTGCATAAGATGATTTGAAAACCGTCATAAAAAGCCTTCTAAAATGTCATAAAATGCAAATTTTATAGTTGTGTTATATGAAGCACATGCACTCAAACGTCGACTTAAAAACTCAAGGGCGAAAAGCCAAGAGTCATCTCCAATCACCATCTTAATAATTCACGTGAATGACTTTATCTCCAATCACCATTTTAATACTATTGTAAGATTGTTCTTTGTACAGTTAGAATTCTAGTTATATGCGTTCTTGAAATTTTGTCAAATCCTACTACCATTAATCATGCAGTTGTCTCCTTATGATCCCCTTTTTTTAATATACAATCAAGATAAATAATTTTCTCGGTCTCATCCTTCTAAAATTCTATATTATTCTATTAAATTAATGTGTTAACTGTTAAAATCTCATATAATTTGCTAAAAATTTTGAAATATTTTTTTAATCTCATCCTATTTCATTTTTAAATTAAAACATAAAAATATATCTCAAATCTTATTTTAAAAATCAAATAATATGGAATCCTATTAGAATGGGATGGGAAAATTGTCATCCTGCCCAATCAAGCAGTGACTTTTCGGACATCAAATCATTTTCATTTTTTGAACATTTCAATTAAACATCGATACTTGTCAAAAAAGAACAAGCATGCAGACAGCGAGCCACAACTATATGAAAGTGCACTTAAGCACCATTAATAGGAAAAGAAAAAGAAAAAGAAAAAGAAAAGAGAAAAGAGCTCAAATTCCAGTAACTTGTTCTCAAATAATTAAACAGTAACAATCATTTTTCTTATTGATAGGAACCACATAAAGATATTATTATTAAATTAAATTTAAAATAAGAATATATTATAACATCAAAACATAATTTCTTATTAAAATAAGATATCTAAATAATAGCTGTCACAAAATCTAGCCAATTTTAGGATTTAGGATTTATTATTATTTATTATTTTATTTTGAATTATTTTTATAAGTTTTTTCATGAACTTTATATTATTTATTAGGGTTTATGATACAAACTCTGAATATTAGCTCTTTTACAGTGAATTTGAACAATCAAGATTTCAAGTTCGATAAATAAAATTTAAGTTTAAATTGAATAAATTATATTAAATTTAATTAGAATTTATTCGAAAGATAATTAATACTAATGTACGATCTCAAATGAGAGGAAAAAAAGAGAGAGACTCGAACATTTACAAGATCAATATCCATGAATCATGGTTAAAATATGATTAACGCATACAAATGCGGGTATTGTACTAATTAATTGGAAAAAGAAAAAGAAAAAAGAAATAGAGCTCAAATTCAAGCTACTCGTTCTCAACAATTAAACTGCAACACAGATTTTATTATGAATAAGAATCACAAAAAGATATTCCAAAGTTTATTGGTGCAATCTGCGGGAATTTGTGAAGAAAATGTGTATTAATATTTGCTTGAATTTAGAATCACAATGAGAGATCTTTATATAGGCATTATACAACTATCATATTAAATACACAATAACACAACTAAATCTGCCAATTTTAGCATAATCTTCCAATCTGCTAAAGAAGAGCGGATTATTTTCATTGGTTTTTCGTGCGCTTTTACAAGAGCTTTTTAATGTTAACTATAAAATTATGCCTTTTAGCGTCGAACTAATCGACGCCTAAAGTCAACATTTCGACGCAAATGGAACTTAGTGTCGAATTAATTAGACGCCCAAATGTGGACGAGAACGATATTAGCGTCAAATTAAAGATATTCGACGCTAAAAACTTCATTTAGCGTCCAATTTATTTCGACGCTAAATAAAATTCCCGCCGCTATAGTTCATGTATTGCGACGAATTAATTCGACGCTAAAAGTAGACTTTTAGAGTCGAAAATAAAGGACGCTAAAGTAAATTAAATATATTTGTATACTTACAGCGGTGATTTTTTTACTATAAGCGTCAAAATAGTCGATGCCAAAACACATTTAGCGTCGACTAATTCGACGAAAATAGTTTACAAATTGTTTTTTTTTTAAAAAAAATATTAATTTACATAATTTTTCTCTAAAATAATTAATTTAATATTTTAAAATTTTTAATTATTTGAAAAAAATTTCTGATTAATAACACAATTATGAAAATTTATTAAAAAATAATACATATTATATTAAAACTATATGTTCAAAATGTTTATATAAATGGATATAAAATTTATTGCTACTGTGATGGGGGGCGCTCGAGCCCAATGCACCTAGACCGAATGAGGCCTCCAACTTCTCCCGGAAAGCCCGTATCTGCTGGTCGAACTGCTCCAGCTTCTTCTCGTGGTCCACCTTGACTTGTTGTAGCTCGTCATTAGTCTTCTGCAGCTCGTCTTGGGTGGTGGATAGCTGGTCTTCGATGGTGGCTAGCCGGTCTTGGGTGATGGCTATTGATGAGCGGAAAATATATCAATATTTACCGCCCCTTTAACTTAATATTTTGTTTAGTTTCTCGGGTTTGATGAACGTTTTGATGTGTTTTAGTTTATTTTGCAGATAAAATAATATCAGGAATCAATGAAATAATTTAGGACGAAATGTGGGTCAATTAAGGGCAATTATTGGATTTGGTATTTTAATTTTGGAGATTGGAAACTTGAAAGGGCGTTTTGACGAAGTGCAGTTTTGGAAATTCCAGTTTTACGCATCTGTCGTATTTTGGGCATAACTTTTTACTCCGTTATCGGATTGAGCTGATTCAAGTTCCAGATTAAAGAAGACTCAAAGATCGACAACTTTGAAAGAGGAAATAGTTTCTAATTCTGATGATTTTATGACCGAAATTGATGAACCATCCAGAAGTGTGTGGTGTGTAATTATTAAAGTCATTATCAATCATTTTCAAAGCAAAATATAAATTAATAAATAATTAATAAAAATTATCAAATCATCTCCAAACAAGATAAGCAATTAGTGGAGCAATTATGGATTTGGTGGAGCAATTAGTGGAGAAATTAATAATGGATTTGGTGGAGAATTTGATGGATGATTTGATGGAGGCAAAATTTACCTATAAATACCAAGCCATTTCATTTGTAAAATTCATACTTTCTTCTTTGAATTCCTTAAGAATAAATAAGAAGATTGTATATTGTTTGTTTATTTATAGCTTTCAGTAATTAATTTTCGCTTTCGCATTTTCTTTTCTTTTACTTTTTCAGTTTTTACTTTCCGTAATTTACTTTTACGCACAGTACTTTCCTTTCTTTACTTTTTCAGTTTTTACTTTTCAAGCAATGAGAAGATAATTCCCCCTTGCTGAGGTAAAAGGTAAAGCTTTTATTATTGCTATTTAGATTAATCTCCCTAATTATAATATATAAACTATTTAAAACCTGACTTAATAAGGATACCGCTATATTGGCCGGTTGGTAATTAATTATAAATTGATTTTAACCTGACTAAGTATGGATAACCGCCTGGTTGGTCGGTTGGTAATTAATTATTAATTTGACTTAATCAGAATACCGCCTTTATGGCTGGTTGGTAATTATCACGCAAAGTTAATATATTATATTAAGGGAGATATCTAAATAGTAGTAATAAAAGTTAATCCTCTAACCCCAACATTTTCTTTTATTGTACTTTTACTTTATTCTTTCAGCAATTTACTTTCAGTATTTTCTTTTACTTTTATTTTACTTTTTACTTTTTACTTTTTACTTTTTACTTTTTTTTTTTTTTTTTTACTTTTCAATAATTTACTTTAGTATTTAATTTTCAGTATTTACTTTATGTCTTTTATTTTATTTAAGTTTTTACTAGCCCTACTTATGTGTTAGTTATCTGGGGTTGTGATGAATTCTAATATCACCGGTTTATAAGATGTTATTTTATAGTTTGAGTAATTTAAAGGTTTACTTATTAAGTCTTAAGCTTAATGCTTATTGTTGTCTGATCACCAATAAGATTGATGTGGTAAATCTAAAATGACCTAGACATAGGGATTTTAGGTTTTAGACTTAGACTTAATAGCCCACGATCTTCC
The DNA here is from genome assembly GCA_019454045.1 of Zanthoxylum bungeanum. Classification (NCBI taxonomy): domain Eukaryota; kingdom Viridiplantae; phylum Streptophyta; class Magnoliopsida; order Sapindales; family Rutaceae; genus Zanthoxylum; species Zanthoxylum bungeanum. Next base: position 5,849 of record SKCR01041313.1, on the reverse strand, counting down.
TTGAGGATAGATAACCCTTTAATAGATTTCCTTACAGGATAGACATATACCTGTCGGGCGGGGGTAGCCATAATTGGAACTTAAACTTAATGAATCCAGATAATTTGGTTGACATAGACATCTGGCTCAATTGGGTTAAACTGGGTATTTGCATCTGACCATCGACAGAGGCTTTGCATAATTCCGTGTTCCAGGTTAGTAAACTGATTTATTACACAAACATAAAATAATCACTGCATCTTTTAAAAGATATTAGAATGATTCACAACCCTAGATCTTTGTGTCTTTTGTTATTTTCCTTAGTATTTTCTTTTGTCTTTTTATTTATTTATTTATTTTGCAAAACTACAATCAACCAAATCATTCAAGCAATCATTCTCTTCACCCTCAATTAGATATTTGTAATAAATAGATTCAATAATTAATAACAACAGTAGGAATTAAGTCCTCGTGGGATCGATATTTTTATACTACTTGAACGATACGTGCGCTTGCGTTATACGTGTGTGCTTACGCCGGTCAAGTTTTTTGAGGTGTTATTGTTAACTGATTGGTTCTCGAAGGCTTCACCAGTGTCGTTGTAGTATAGTGGTAAGTATTCCCCCCTGTCACGCGGGTGACCCGGGTTCGATCCCCGGCAACGGCGCCAAAAACTTGACCGGCGTAAACACACACGTATAACGCAAGCGCACGTATCGTTCAAGTAGTATAAAAATATCGATCCCACAAGGACTTAATTCCTACTGTTGTTATTAATTATTGAATCTATTTATTTACAGATATCTAATTGAGGGAGAGAGAATGATTGCTTGATTGATTTGGTTGATTGTAGATTTGCTAAATAAAATATAAATAAAAAGACCAAAGAAAATACTAAGGAAAATAACAAATTACAAAAAGATCTAGGGTTGTGAATCATTCTAAATATCTTTTAAAAGATGAAGTGATTATTTTATGTTTGTGTAATTTAAATGTTTACTTATTAAGTCTTAAGCTTAATGCTTCTTGTTGTCTGATCACCAATAAGATTGATGTGGTAAATCTAAAATGAACTAGACATAGGGATTTTAGGTTTTAGACTTAGACTTAATAGCCCACGATCTTCCTTGAGGATAGATAACCCTTTAATATATTTCCTTACAGGATAGACATATACCTGTCGGGCGGGGGTAGCCATAATTGGAACTTAAACTTAATGAATCCAGATAATTTGGTTGACATAGACATCTGGCTCAATTGGGTTAAACTGGGTATTTGCATCTGACCATCGACAGAGGCTTTTGCATAATTTCGTGTTCCAGGTTAGTAAACTGATTTATTACACAAACATAAAATAATCACTTCATCTTTTAAAAGATATTAGAATGATTCACAACCCTAGATCTTTGTGTCTTTTGTTATTTTCCTTAGTATTTTCTTTTGTCTTTTTATTTATTTATTTATTTTGCAAAACTACAATCAACCAAATCAATCAAGCAATCATTCTCTTCACCCTCAATTAGATATCTGTAAATAAATAGATTCAATAATTAATAACAACAGTAGGAATTAAGTCATCGTGGGATCGATTTTTTTATACTACTTGAACGATATGTGCGCTTGCGTTATACGTGTGTGCTTACGCCGGTCAAGTTTTTGGCGCCGTTGCCGGGGACTTATTTTTCTTGAGTTATTAATTTTGAAGCTATCTAATTTACTTGTATCTAATTTTCTTTATCTGTAATTTTTTTATTATTTTTTTTATTTTTCAGGTGATTGAAAATGGAACATTATTGGGAGATTGAAAGATTACGTGCTTCACAAGAAGATACACCCCACATCTGGGAGCAACAGTCCAATTTTCTGAGGCTTGTTGTACAACCCAACGACTATCACTGGATGCTAGAACCAAGCAATACTACATTTTCTCAACAGAACGTAATGGGAGATATGACATATGTAATGGTAACCACCCGAAAGATTATTGCGAGTACAACTACAATCCAGGGTGGCAGAGCTATCAAAATCCTTCATGGTACGAAGAACCATCACATTTTCTATCTTATCCACCATCCACCTATGATTTTCATCAAGAACCAGAACCATCAGAGGAAGATCAGTTGATTCACATGCTCAATGTTTGGCTCGAAGAACGGGAAGCTCAATTAGATGCACAAATTCAGAGTCAAACAGAATCCATACAGAGAATGACATATCAGATCAGATAATTAACAGAAAACCAGAACTTCATACCTCAAGAAGAATTATCAGATGAAACTGACAAAGCTTTCGAGTACCCAGAGATCTATAATGACACCTTAACAAATGAGGAGGCTGAGCAGTATCAACAACCAGAGGTATCAGTTCAGGAGCCCGAACCGATAAAGTATCGATTTGATTTTTATTATTCTGACTCTGACGAGGATGAAGCTGATCTATTTGTATCAACTGTACCAACAACGGAGGATCAAACTTTCAATCCTCAAAATGAAGATCTTGGAGCATGCTTTACCATGATGTTTGATGAAGATCTACCTGAACCATCCATTCCAGTTGTATCAGAGGATGAAAACCTAATGTCAGAAATATCTTTACATCCTCAGGCAGATACTTATGGAGCATGCATTTCACAGATGACGGATAAAGAATTGAATACGGAAATTTTAAAATTCATCTGTGAAGAAAAGGTGGAGCAAGAAGCAGAGCAAATGGATGAGCAATTGTCAGACAAAATTAAAGATCCAGTGAATTCAGGCGAAACATCACTTTTTTGGGGAGTACAATTTAGAGATATCACCCAGAAGCTTGACAGAATGGAACTTCCATTTCAAGTCAAGCACCATACGAGACCTCCTGATTTTCTTTCTTTCTTTGCAGGAACCACTGGAGCAACAAGGAGCAAAACGGTGGCACAAGCACTAAATGAGACAAAAAATTTCTGCTACCTTACCGTTGGAAGAAACCCTTCAAAAGCAACGCTCATGAGATTGTCTTTAATCGGACATCCAAAACGACACTGAAACCTCCTTGACAGATGGATTTCAGTCACGTCTGGCTGAAGACGAAAAATTTAGCACTAGCAGGGAGGCAACCCATGCAATTTTGTTGTAATTTCTGTTTTACATTTTATTTATACATGTTGTGGAGTTTTTAATTTTGTGAGTTAATTTTTTTTTTTTGTAGGAAAAAGCACAAACAAAGCATTTTAAGACGGAAGGAATGGTGTTTGGAGATCGCAAAGATGAAAGATAAATCATGAGTGATGGCTGAGTAAGGAATGAATTCTTGAGACGCATCCTCATGAATTTATACGAAGCGAATGACGTATTGAGTACACAATTCCGTTGCCTTAATTATTGCTTTGATTTACTTTTCTTTTGTACTTTTCTTTATTTTTGCCGACGAGATCTAAACTTTTTAACTTTTCACGATTTATTTTAAGGTTCATCTAATAATTGTCATTTGGCAGGTACTAGTGCAATTATTACTCACCACTTTTCAGGTTCTATAAATTCAGCCATACATTTCTCTCATCAACACATCCAAATAAGAGAGAGAAAATGGAAGCAACTTTACAGCAGCGAATCAAGCGAATTTGTGTTTTCTGTGGTTCAAATACTGGTAATAAACCAGAATTCATTGAGGCTGCAAAGGAATTGGGGAGAGTCATAGCAGAACGAAATATGCACCTAGTATATGGCGGTGGCAATCTTGGATTGATGGGAAGTATTTCAAAAGCCGTTCAGGATGGTGGCGGTCATGTTTTGAGAATAATTCCAAAACCTTTGGCGGACGAACACTTAATCGGAAAAACAAATGGAGATGAACGCATCGTATCTGGAATGCCCGAGCAAATTTATGAAATGATCAATACTGCAGATGCGTTTATTGCGTTACCAGGAGGGCTTGGGACGTTTGAGGAAATGTTCACCAATGTCTCATGGGCACACTTAAATATTCATCAGAAGCCCATTGGGTTATTTAATATTGAGCATTTCTTCGATTTTCTGTTTGTATTTCTCGCGGAAGCCAAGAGACATGAGTTCGTCACGAAGTCAGTACATGATATCTTCCTGACTGCAACAAAGGCCGAAGAATTAATTGATCAAATCATAGTTTTTGAACCAAAAGTCGACCCCATTCTCTCCAAGCTGAACTGGTCAGACAACGATCGTGGTAAGAAGCGTAAATTAGACATGATCTTAATCGGTGAATTTTTGATTTTCAGCTAACCAAGTACGATCTTCTAAACTCTTCTTCTACTGTTTAAGACATTGGGGACAATGTCTCATTTAGGTTTGGGGGAGGAAATTAGTTTATTAGTATCTTGTTTTTAGTTTGTGTGTTGTTTCTATTTTTAGTTCAAAATTTTTTCGAAAAATAAAAAAAATTAAAAAAAATTTCAAAAACCAAGGCATATTTAAAGCTAGGTGATGGTTTGGTGTCTTCCTTCACTCACTACCTTTAAGGAAAAGCTGTGAAGGCACCTAGATAATCATTCACCTGTAGCTTGTTTGATAGACTAGTTGGAGGACTCGTTGTTTATTCCTGTCACCAAGCGATTAGAGCCTAAGAGGCTTGGGTACATAAGAGAGCCTCGCTCCACCCTCCCTCTGGGGAATCTACAACGAGAATTCCATTTGACAGTTAATCACACATCATGGCCAGTAGAAGTTATTTCTTTTTATGTTTTTGTTTTGACTAAAAAGGTAAAACATTTTTGAAATAAGTTAATTTTTGTTTATTTCCTTTTGAATTATTTAATTTGTAGATTCTCCATAAAACGGACTTAAATGAATCTTCATATGCTAAGTTGGCAGGTATTATCAACATGCATAGTAACATACGGACATGAGCTGTAATTGAAAAGATTGTAATAATCAGTGCTCTAGTTCAATTGGAGCAAGAATCTCAAAAAGTGATGGAGTAAAAAAAAAAAAGCATCTGAGATCCGGGTTATTAAGTCTGTAAGGGTGTTTTAACACCTAGTGCCCTAAAACCAACTGGTTTGGGAGTCACTGGCCCAAAGCTCGTTACATGGATCAAAGATGCTGTAAAAATATTTATATCTAAAGTTTGGGTAATTAAGTCCGTAGGGGTGTCTGAACACCTGGTGCCCTAAAGCCAACTGGTTTGGGAGCCACCGACCCAAAGCTCGCTACATAGACGGAAGATATTGTATATAAATAAAAAATAGAGAAAAATCAAAAAAAAAATCAGAAAAAACTGCAAAAATTATTCCATTGCTGAAAAAATGTGTGAAATCTGAAAGAACTTTAGGACAAAAATATTACCCTTTTATCAACTACACTTATGACTGTTGTGTGCAAAAATGAGTTGGTTAATACTTTGTTAGCTGTGTATATGAAGAATGGTAAACATAATCGGAGAATTTACTTATTCAGTAATTTAGAAAGAAACAAAACAACTAATAACTTGAAGTAAAAGTTTTACCTGAATAGTCACTAACTTCTTTATTCTATTTTCTCTTGTCTTTTTGCTTTTGCGTGCATTAGTTTCACTAACTTTTTACTTTTGTAAAATGTTTGTGGGTATCATTGATGTAAACCCTCACGAGACTATAACTCATCCACTAGGGACACCTAGGGGTTTAAAGGCTTGTTGCATACGCTAAATGCAACCGTGATCCCAACAAAAATGGCTTAGTTTAATTTTAATTTTATTTTATTGTTTTGCTTGAGGACTAGCAAAATGTAGGTTTGCGGGTGTGATGAGCGGAAAATATATCAATATTTACCGCCCATTTTACTTAATATTTTGTTTAGTTTCTCGGTTTGATGAACGTTTTGATGTGTTTTAGTTTATTTTGCAGATAAAATAATATTGGGACTCAATGAAATCATTTAGGA